>PVKM010007105.1:0-42345 GCA_004027735.1 Carollia perspicillata | reverse complement strand
TGTTCGAGAGATACATCAATTGGCTGCCTCTCTCACGCCTCCAACTGGGGACCTGGCCGGCAACCCAGGCACGTGCCCTGACCAGGAATCTTAGCTGGTGACCTTTGGGTCCGCAGGCTGGCACTCAATCCTCTGAGCCACACCAGCCTGGGCAAGTTCTTTGAACGCAATTTTAATAGATGCTCTGAAGTCTGTTAAACCCAGTCTCTCGGCCCTGCAAAGGCAGTTGCTGTTGCATGCCGTTTTCCCTGTGTATGTGCCACACTCTCCTGTTTTAGTGCCCAGGGTGTGATTTTTTGTCGAAACTAAATAGTTTTAGATAATATATTGTAGCAACTCTGGATACCAATATCCCCCGGGGGGGTTGTTGTTGCCATTGTTTGTTTGATCATTCGTTTATGTTTTCAGTTTCGAACTTGAACTTAGCCTGTGATGTCTATTTCCTCTGAGACTGTTGTTCTCTGATGGCTCCGCTCAGATTATTTTTGCCTTGTTTTTATCCTTTACGCTGTTGTCCTTGAGCCTCTTTTTGCTTGAACGTTGTTTTAAGTCTCCATGGCCAATTAAGATTTAGCCTTTATCATCGGATGTCCATGTGCCTTGGAAGCTGCTAACACAATTCAGAGAATTTAAGGTTTTTTCTCATAATCGGCCTCATAGTAACTTGGAAGTCCCCTCTCCAACTGCTCCTGAGAGGTGCAGTTTGGGGCACACGCACAGTCTGCCAAACTGCCAGGGATGAATGTGATTTGATTTTTAAGCCTGGCTTTCCAGGAGTTGCCCCTGGGCCAGAGCAGCTTACTGTTCGTCCAGTGTGTGGTCAGAGGTTGTACTTAAATCTCGTGTGCCAGGGAGGCTTCCACTGTGTGGATGGATCTGTGTGCAGCTCGGGGAATGATTTCAAAACAGCTGCAACTCCTGCACTGATTGCTTCTGAGTAAGTGCCTAGCACGTGGGCCCAGCCCTCCCGACCCACAGCTGACAGTGGTTCCAGGAGGGTTATTCTTGGCTCATTCTGTGGTTCTCTCTGTCAAACTCCCGGCTGTTCTTCCATTTCATTTGTTGCTACCAGTGTCATGGAGCTACCAAACCCTCTTAATTGCTCTCTACCAAGATCACTGTTGTTTTCAACAACACCCTTAGGCCTGGAATTCTCCAAACTCTGTTCCAAATGTAGTCAGTCCCCTTCAACAGAACTGTTTACAGCCTGCCTCGCGCCCTGAGCAGAACCTCTACACTGCTGCTCAGAAGCTAGGAGCAGAGACAGAGGTTTGCTTCTCCTAAAGTGACACCCCTTCTCTACAAGTGGGTGCTGGAGTGTGCGGGACAGCTTTGGTGGCAGTAGCCCCTGGTCTTAACTTGTGCCCACCAGCAACGGAGGCCCAGTGTTTTGGGCCTGCCATACCTGGAGTACAGCCCTATGACTAGGGGCTGATGGGAATGGGAACGAAGTCCTTTCAGCCACACCTTCTCTAGAGTTTCCCTAACACCACAAGGGGCGGGGGGAGTGGGGAGATGGTGGCACCAGCAGCCTGCTCCTTACAGGGTAAAACCATAGCCCCAGACTGGGCAGGAGCTCGGAGAAGATGTTGACCCCTCCCCTTTACCCACACCCGCCCTGGTCTTCTTGGTCATACTTCCCAGAGGAGAATTCCCAGAAAATTTCCCAAACACACAGCTGAGGGGGTAAAGGAGGGGGCCATGACTCAAATGCCAAGGACTCTCACTGTTCTTTCTAAGATGTAGTAGACTTTCTTGAATGAATGTTTTTCCACTTGCTGTTTGCCCTTAGGGCAATTTCCAGGGCTTTAAAATGATTATTTTTCATCATTTTCATCAGTTAGTGGTTGTTTTGCTGGAAAAAGGGTCTGCCAGGTTTCTCACTCTATCATTCTGGAAGTCCCTCCACACTCGCTTTTAACTACCATTGCTGTTAGTTACAAATCCATGAGTCATAAGCCATTCAAGAGCTTAAAAAGTTATCTAGTCTATTTCCTCTGCCTTTGAGCAGGATAATTCCCTAGCCAGCCTAGATAGATGAGAATCTATACTGGTTTTGAAAACCTCCAGAGAAAAAAATTTCACAGCCTTCTTTAATAACCTAAATCAGTGCTTAACAACTCTCACTGCCAGGAATTCCTTTCTTGCATTTAACCTAAAGCCCACGTGCTACAGTTTAACGGCCTCTGCTCTTCATCTGCCCTGGAGGTGATTAAAGAACAGCTGGTCACCACACAGCACACTTCCTCTTAAAATAAAAAATAAAAATCTTCCTTTGACTCTGCCATTGGAATAAATAATCTTAATATTTCCTCATAATATTTTTCAACCCATAAATAACCTTTGTGCTCTCTTCTGAATTCTTTTCACTCTTGCTGTTACCTTCTTAAGACTGGAAATGCTTCTCGAAGTGAGGTCTGAGCTCTCCACACGCGCTTCTCTTGGAGTACTTATTAACCATGCAGATGCCCGTGCTTCGTCCTAGACTCCGTGAATCACAGACCTGACTGTGCATCTGGGAATCAGCAGGCCTCCCACATTCCCTCGGTAATTCTGATGCCCTGAAGTTTAAAGCCCTCTAGGCTAGATTGTAACCTGTTCTCTACCATCGGATCACAGCTTGCAACAGTTTGCCTGCACGGAAGCATCACGTGGGAGCTTTTAAAAATCTTAATGCCCAAACTGTACCCCCAACCCAATTAAGTCAGAGTCTCTAGGCATGGCACCTGGGCCAGCACTCTGTCTAAACCTCCTCAGCTGAATTCCAAGTGCAGCTAACTGAGGTAGTCAGTTGCTCCAAGGTGAGGACTGAGAGCGTGTGTATCACAGCACGTCCTAACATAAAGCCTACTTCAGGGGATATCTAATTGTAAGCATGAAATTATCTTTGTCATAGTGAAGATAATTTTTTTTGTTACCATTTGTTTTGGAAGAAAGTTCACTTTGAAGAGAGAGAGGTGAAGACTTCTGTTTTGGAAACCTGTAAGATTAGGCATGCTGAGAGACACCTGCATGAAGATTTCTGCCAGCCATTGTGAAAATTGGGAATATGAATGGTGAGTGTTAAAATCCTCACCCTGAATGACCTCCAGACTCCCTTCGTGTGGCACCTCAGACACACTTGGCCTATCCTGACTCTCATTTCATCATTTGCTGGGGGACAACCTGCAACTTCTACCAGCACCAAAGGTGTGCATCGCTTTATGCTTTCCTCATATGCCCCAATCCTTTTAAAGGTTTCCCTGAGGACAGAGATAAGGCAGACCCCCTTGGTGCTCACATATGGGCAACAACTAAGTGTGAAGAAGTTAACACTCCAAAGGGCAAACCTTCAACCAGTGGGAGATTGGAGCTGGCACATAAATTTGTTGTTCTTTCGATACAACCTTCTAATCCCCACCACGCAATGTTCTGAAACAAAGGTTATAAAGCTTCTAAAAGACGGTTCTAAGAGATCTGCTGTTAGTGGAACTTAATGTTAGCGAACTCAGTAATGCTGCCTCTTATTTCTGCCCCTTCCCTGTTTCACTGCCCTCGTTCCTCGCCCCTAATCCCAGGGATCATAAGGGTAGCGTATGAGGACTACAGTCCTTCTAGGGAACACAAGTTAAGTAGACAGTATTGGGGTTCATTCATTTTCAAATCCTTACCTATCACAGTGCCTAGCACAAATGAGGTACCCAACAAATATAAACTAACACAAACATGGAGCAGAAAAGTGGGCAGAGGAGGAGGTAGACCAAAATTATCCATGACGAGAGAGGATTTGGGTGACAGAATAGCCAAGAGATTGTGACTTAAGTTTCCCGTCTAACATCCCTGGGATCACAGGCAAACTTGCAGCCCTTTGGATACTCAGCTGCTTTACTAAATTTATTAAATGGATTCCGAATTAAATCTGAACCTCATGAGGTTCAAATAAAATAAGTACACATGGCAGTGTTCTCAAAATTATTAAAGAAAAGTGTTAAGTAATTGCTTTGGTATCATAGACTTATACAGTGGCTTCTTTTTCCCTTCAGATTTTGAGAGGAGTTCCATATATTAGCAATTAACACACATGAGAAAGAATCAGGAAGCACTGTGGGAGATGGGATAACTATAATCAAGAATTGTGGTTACCTGAGTTGAACATTTTCATTTTTGCTTTGCACTATGTTTCCTTTTATTCAAATATGTAATAGAGTATTAACTATAGTCGTCATGCTGTACATTCTATCCACAGGACTTATTTTATAATTGGAATTTTTTCACCACCTTCACGCTTTCACTCGCCCCACACCCACCCCACCTCTGGCAATCTGTATCCCTGTACCTGTGCATGGGGGTTTGCAGGGGGTTTGTTTTAGATTCCACAGTGAGATCCTGCAGTGTTTGTCTTTTTCTGCCTGACCTATTTTTACTCAGTGTAATGCCCACAAGTTCTGTGCATGTCACTAATGGCAGGATTTCCTTCTTTTTCATGACTAATAATCCAGTGTGTGTGTGTGTGTGCGTGTGTGTGTGTGTGTGTGTATCTCACATTTGCTTTTTCATTCATCTATCAATAGATACTTAGGTTATTTTCATGTCTTGGCTATTATAATTAATGTTGCAATAAGCATGGGAGTGAAGATATATATTTGAGTTAGTAAGTTTTATTTTATGATAAATACCCAAAACTGGAATTGCTGCATCACATGGTAGTTCTATTTTTTTAATTTTTTGAGGAACCTCCATAATGTTTTCCGTTGTGCGCAAAGGTTGCCTTTCCTCCACATCCCCACCAACACTTATTATTATCTTTTTGATAATAGCCATTCTAACGGTAGTGAAGTGACATATTTTTGATGTGCATTTCTCTAATGATTAGTGATGTTGAGCAACTCTTCATGTATCTCTTGGTCATCTGTTATCTTTGGAATATATCTATTCAGATCATCTGTGCCCATTGTTAATGAAATTGTTTGATTTTTTTTTTTTTGCCATAGAGTTGAATTATTTCTTTATGTACAGGGCCCAGCACAAATAACACCCATTTTTTATTACAAAATCTGTTATTACAAAATCCTAAGCATGTAATTCTGTAACATAGCAATATCACACTCACACACACCATATGACATTTTAAGTGAAATGTTCAAATTAAAACCATTAGTTATTACACCCATATTAATACCCCACCAACCACACTCAGGCTTCTTCCAGACCCTGTATTTTGAATATTAACACCTTATCAGATATAACTTGTGAGTACTTTCTATTCAGTAGGTTGCCTTTTCATTTTTTGATGGTTTCCTTTGCTATGCAGATTTTTAGTTTGATTTAATCCCATTTGTTTACTTTGGCTTTTGTTGCTTTTGCTTTGGTGTCAAGTCCAAAAGATCATAACCAAGAGCGATGTCAAGGAGCTTATTCCCTATGTCTTCTTCTAGGGAGTTTAATGGTTTCACACATTACATTCAAGCCTTTAATCCATTTCAAGTTGATTTTTATGTGTTGTATAATATAGTAGTCCAGTTAATTCTTTTACATGTGGTCGTCCAATACTCCCAACATCATCTATTAAAGAGACTTTTCTTTCCCTATTGTATACTCTTGGTTCCTGTGTTGTAAATTAATTAACCATAAATGTGTTGTTTTCCTTCAGGGATCTCTTCCCTGTTCCATTTATCTATTTGTCTGTTTTTATGCTAATAGCCATCCTATTTTGATCACTATGGCTTTGTGATATACTTTGGAATCAGAGCATTCTGCCTCCAGTTTTGTTCTTCTCAAGATTCCTTTGGCTATTTATAGTCTGGGTGGTTTCACACACATTTTTAGATTTTTTGGTTCTATGTATATGGAAAATGCCATTGGAATTTTGATAATGATTGCATTAGATCTGTAGATTGCTTTGGGTGGTGTGGATTTAACAGTATTAATTCTTTCAATACATAAGCATGGAATAGCTTTCCATTTATTTATGTCTTCAATTTCTTTCATTAATATTTTATAGTTTTCAGTGTACAGATCTTTCACCTACATGGTTAATTTTTTTCCTGTGTGTTTTACTCTTTAATTAAATTGTAAACAAGATTTTTAGTGATGTATAATTGACATACATTATATAAGTTATGTTGTACAACATAATGGTTTGATATTTGTATATATTGAGAAATAATCACAGTAAGTCCAGTTATCTGTAACCATACATAGTTACAAATTTTTTTTCCTTATGATGAAACCTTTTAAAGATCTACTTAGCAACTTTCAGATACATGATACAGTATTATTAAGTTAATGACCATGCTGTACATTACATTCCCATGACATTTACTTTATAACAGAAGCTTTGTTTTGACCCTCATTCATTTTGCCTACACCCACATCCTGTCTCTGGCAATTACCAGTCTGTTCTCTGAATCCATAAGCTTAGTTTTGTTTGTTTGTTTGTTTTACTTTAATTTCAAATGTAAGTGAGATTATGTTGAATTTGCCTTTCTTTGACTTACTTCACTTATGATAATCCCTTAACATCTATGCTGTTGCAAATAGCAAGATTTTCTTCTATTCCATGGCTAATTAATATTGCATTATATATGTATGTGTATATGTGTATGTGTATATATATTTCACATTTTCTTTATTCATTCATCCACTGATAGATGCTTAGGTTGTTTCATATCTTGGCTATTGAAAATAATGTTGCAGTGAACATGGTGGGGTGCAGAAAACTTTTCAATTAGTGTTTTTGTTTTCTTTAGATAAATACTCAGAAGCAAAATTACTAGATCATATATGGTAGCTCTATTTTGTATGTCCTGAGGGTCCTCCATAATGTTTTCCTTAGTGGCTGAACCAATTTATATTCCCACCAACAGTGCACACCCCATTTTCTCTACATCCTTACGAACACTTATTATTTCTAGCTTTTTTGATACTAGCCATTCTAACAGTTGTGGGTGATATCTCACTGCAGTGTTGATTTTTATTGGGTTGCCCAAAAAGTCCATTGAGTTTTTTCCATAAAATACGCATTTTTCATTTTCACCAAAACTTTATTGACCTGGATATTTTGAGTATATCGGCTGTCTCTCACTATTGGCTTCTAGTGGGTAGAGGCTGCTAAACATCTTACAATGCCTAAGACAGCCCACCAGCAAAGAATTATTTAGCCAAAATGTCAATAGTACAAAGAAACTTCACAAACCATTTTTGACGCATTCAATCAATCACAGCACTTCAACTCTATGCACAAATCTTTTTTTGAATTTCCATTGCATTTTTACCTTTCTTGAAATAATAAAGCATAATACGCCAAAAAGGTTGCATATTGTCTTCCATCTTCACTAACAAAATGGTGGCACAAAAATTCACCGGTTTGGTAAGTATTTTTAAATCCATGCTGATAAGACAGCTGTCACAATACAATCTAACAAAATTGTTTCTCAGGAAGTTAAAGACAACTAAGCAGCACTAGAACCACCATAGAGAAAAAAATAAACTTATTGGCCAATTCAATATTTCCTTGATGATTTTAGTGATGTTGAGCACTTTTCATGTACCTGTTTGGCCAACTGTATGTCTTCTTTGGAAAAATGTTTATTCAGATCTTCTGCCCATTTATTAATTGGATTTTTTTTTCTTATTGAATTGTACAAGTTCTTTATATCTTTTGGATATTAAACCCCCATGTGATATAGATTAACAAACATTTTTTTCCCATTTAGTAAGTTGGCTTTTTACTTTTTTGATAATTTCCTTTGCTGTGTAGATTTTTACATTGATGTTGCCCCACTTCGTAATTTTTGTTTTTGGCACCTTTGCTTTTGGTGTGTAATCCAAAAAATCATCACCAAGATTATGTCAAACAATCATCACCAAGACTGTGTCAAACAATCATCACCAAGATTGTGTCAAAAAGTTTACCCCTTACATTGTCTTGTAGGGATTTTATGGTTTCAGGTCTTACATTCAAGTCTTTAATCCATTTTGAGTTGATTTTGAGGATGGTGTATGATAGTGGTCCAGTTTAAGTCTTTTGCATGTGACTATGCAGTTTTCCCAGCATCATTTATTGAATAGACTACCTTTTCCCTATTGTATATTTTTGGCTTCTTTATTATAATTTAATAACAAATATTTAAATATTATATGGATGTGTTTATTTCTATTTTTATGCCATTACATTGAAATCACAAAGGATGATGCCTCTATCTTTTTTCTTCTTTTCCAGATTGCTTTGGCTATTTGGGGCCTTTTATGGTTTATACAAATTTTAGGGGTTTTTGTTCTATTTCTGTGAAAAATGTTGTAGTAATTTAAATAGGGATTGCATTGAATCTGTATATTACTTTGGAATGTATGGACATTTTAACAATATATTCTTCTAATCCATAGTATAGAATATCTTTCCATTTACTTGTGTCTTTTTCAATTTTTTATACCAATGTCTCATAGTTTACAGTGTACAGGACTTTGATCTCCTTGCTTAAAATTTTCCCCAGGTATTTCATTCTTTTTTATGTAATTTCAAATGGCATTGTGTTTTTAATTTCTCTTCTTGATAGTTTATTATTGTATAGAAATGTAAATGAATTTGGTAAATTGATTTTTCTATCCTGCAACTTTACTGAATTTATTTATTTATTTTTATTTTTAAAAATATTTTATTCATTTATTTTTAGAGAGAGGGGAAGGGAAGGAGAAAGAGTGGGAGAGAAACATCAATGTGTGGTTGCCTCTTATGTGTCCCCTACTGGGGACCTGGCCTGCAACCCAGGCATGTGCCCTGACTGGGAATCAAACTGGCAACCCTTTGCTTCACAGGCCCATGCTCAATCCACTGAGCTACACCAGCCAGGGCTGAATGTATTTAATTCTAACAGTTCTTTGATGAATTCTTAGGCTTTCTATATTTAATATTATGTCATCTGCAAATAGTTTTACTTCTTCCTTTGTAATTTGTATGATTTTAATTTCTTTTCTTTTTCTTTCTTTCTTTTTATGTTATTTTACTTTATTTTATTATTATTTTTTTTTTTGCATAATTGCTCTAAGACTTCCACTATGATGTTAAAGTATGGATATCCTTATCTCATACTTGGTCTTAGAAAAAAAACTTTCAGTTCTTCACTGTTGAGCATGATGTTAGCTGTGGGCTTATCATATATGGTCTTTATTATGTTGACATACATTCCATCTGTTCCCAATTTGTGGAGAGTTCTTATTATAAATGGATCTTGAACTTTGTGAAATGCCTTTCCTGCATCTGTTGAGATAATTATACAATTTTACCCTTCATTCAGTTAATGTGGTATATCACATCAGTTGATTTGTGGATGTTAACCATACTTGCATATAGGTAATAAACCCTACTTGATTATGGTGTATGATCCTTTTAATGTATTGTAGACTTCATTTTAGTAACATTTTGTTGAAGATTTTTGCATCCATGTTCGTCAGGGATACTTACCTGTAATTTTCTTTTCTGGTGGTGTCCTAGTCTAATTTCAGTGTCAGAGTAATGCTTGCTTGCATCGTAAAATGAATTTGGAAGTGTTTCTCCCTCGTGTGTGTGTGGGGGGGAATAGTTTTAGAAGAATTAGTATTAATTTTTTTAACATTTGACAGAATTCACCAGTGAGGTCACTTAGTCCTGCACTTTGGTTTCTTGCAAGGTTTTGATTACTGATTCAATCTCCTTACTAGCAATCGGTGTGCTCAGTTTCTCTATTTATGGTTCAGTCTTGATAGATTGTATATTTTTAGGAATTTATCCATTTCTTCCATGTTGTCCAACAGCTGGCATATAATTGTTCCCAGTGGCCTCTTATGATCCTCTATTTCTGTGGTATCAGTTTTAATGTCTCCATTTCTACTTTTACTTATTTTGGTCTTCTTTTTTTTCTTGCTGAGTCTAGCTAAAGCTTTGTGAATTTTGTTTTTCTTTTCAAAATACAGCTCTTATTTTCATTGATCTTTTCTATGCTGTTTTAGTATCTATTTCATTTTTTCCACTCGATCTTTGTTATTTCTTTTCTTCTAACTGTAGGCTTTATTTGTTCATCTTTTTCTAGTTCTGTAAGGTATAAAGTTAGTTATTTATTTGAGGTTTTTCTTGTTCCGTGATGTACACATTTGTTGCAATAAGCTTCACTCTTAGAACTTGCTGCATCCCATAAGTTTTGGTATGTTTATTTGTATTTTCATTTGTTTCTAAGAATTTTTAAATTTCTCTTTTGATTTCTTCTTTGACCCATTGTTTATTCAGTAGCATGTTGTTTAATAGCCACATATGTGAATTTTTCAGTTTTCCTCTTGTAATTGATGTCTAGTTTCATAGTATTGTGTTCAGAAAAGATGCTTGATGTGATTTCAGGCTTTTAAAAGTTTTAAAGACTTGTTTTGTAGTCTAACATAAGATCTAGACTGGAAAATGTTTTGTGTCTATTTGAGAAGAATTTGTATTTTTTTGCTTCATGATAGAATGTTACTGTATATGTATTTTAAGTGTATCTGTTATAGTGTGTCATGTAAAGCCAATGTTTCCTTATTCATTTTCTGCCTTTCATGAAAGTAGGGTATTGACGTCCCCAGCTATTCTTGCATTGCTATCTGTGTCTTCCTCTAGATTTGGTCATTTTTGCTTTATATATTTAGATGCTCCTATGTTGGGTGCATAAATATTTACAAATGTTTTGTCCTCTTGTTAGAATGATGCATTTATTGTCATGTGATGATCCTCCTTGTCTCTTATTAAAGTTTTTGTCTTATAGTATATTTTGTGTAATATACAGGATGAGGCAAAAGTAGACTTAAAAGTTGTGAGTATGCAAAACAGTTTATTCTTGTATTATTACTTATTAATTATTGTATTTTTCCTAAAAACAACTGTAAACTTACTTTTGTCCTACCTGGTACATAAAGCTTAAGAAGCTTTCTTTTGGTTTGCATTTGCATGAAATATCTTTTTCTATCCCTTCCCTTTAGTCTATGTGTCTTAACATCTGAATTGAGTCTATTGTAGGCAGCATATAGATGGGTCTTATTTTTTTATCCATGTAGCCTCTCTATGTGTTTTGATTGGAGAATTTAGTCCACTGGCATTTAAAGTAATTATTGAAATGTATGTATGCACTGCCATTTTGTTAGTTTTTTCCTGGCTGTGTTATACTTCCTTTGTTTCTTCTTCTTCTTTTGTTTTCTTCATTTGTAATACAATGATTTTCTGTATTGGTATGCTTAGATAACTTTGTCTTTGGTGTATCTTCTGTAGATTTTTGCTATCTGCTTACAATGAGGACTTCATAAATCAGTGTATATTTGCAAGTCTATTTTAAGTTGATAATGACTTAAGTTTAAGTGCATCCCGAAGCTCTACGTATTTAACCCACACATGTTTTATGTTTTGGATGTCACAACTTCATTCTTTTTTCCCCAGTATTAGTGAGATATAATTGACATACAGCATTGTATGTGTTTAAGATGTAAAGCATAATGACTGGACTTACTTATATTGTGAAATTTTTACCACAATAAATTCAGTTAACTTCCATGATCTCATGAAGACATATAAAAGACAGAAATCTTTTTCTTTCCTGGTGAGGGCAGCCCTGAGGATTTACTGGCTTAATAACTCTTAAATACACCATACAGCAGTGTTAATGGTAGTCATCATGTCATACAGTTACATCCCTAGTACTTACTTATAACTAGTTGTTTGTGCCTTTTGACCACCGTCATCCAATTCCCCGTCTCTACATTCACCACCTCTGGTAACCACAGATTTGATGTCCTCTTCCATGAGTTCAGTGTTTTGTTTGTTTGTTTGTTTGTTTGTTTGGAAGCTACATAGAACTTGGATCACACAAGTATTTGTCTTTCTTTGTCTGACTTATTTCCCTTAGCATGATGTATTCCATCCATGTTGTCAGAGATGGAAGTTTTCCTTTTTATGGCTGAATAATATTTTATTATATATAAATATCACAATTTCTTCAATCACTAATTCATCACTGGGCACCGAAGTTGTTTCCATGTCTTGCCTATTGTAATTACTGCTGCTATCAACACTGGGGCAGGTGTGTGCGCAGCTATTTGATTGGATGTATTTGTTTTCTTTGGATATGTTCCCAGAAGTAAAATTGGTGGATCATATGGTCATTGTATTTTTAATTTCCGAGGCATCTCTATACTCTAGACTATTTTCCATAGAGATTATACCAATGTACAATTCTACCAACAGTGCACAAGTCACCCTTTTCTCCATATGTTTGCCAGCACTTATTAGCTCATCTTTTTTACAATAGCCAATCTAACAGGTATGGAATAATACTCCATTGTAGTTATAATTTTCATTTCCCTTGTGATTAGTCATCTTGAACAGATTTTCATGTGCCCATTGGCCATTCGTATATGTTCTTTGGAAAAATGTCTATTTAGGTCCTTTGGCCGTTTTT
This sequence comes from Carollia perspicillata, assembly GCA_004027735.1. Classification (NCBI taxonomy): domain Eukaryota; kingdom Metazoa; phylum Chordata; class Mammalia; order Chiroptera; family Phyllostomidae; genus Carollia; species Carollia perspicillata. The sequence goes on along the minus strand of PVKM010007105.1, from coordinate 29,920 downwards.
AATTTGTTTATTTGGATTTTTTGCTATAGAGTTCTGTGAATTTATATATTTGAATACAGAGTGGACCTAAAGTAGGCTTACCATTTTGAATATGCAAGACACAGAGTTTATTCATGTATTATTATTTATTAATTATTATATTTTTTTCATACAAACAATGTAAGCCTACTTTTGCCCAACCCTGTGTTAACCAGTAATCAGATGGTTGGCAAATATTTTTTCTTATTCTGTAGGTTGTCTTTTCATTTTGTTGATGATTGCTTTTGCATCAGAGAAGCTCTTTAGCTTTATATAGTCATACTTGCTTACTTTTTTTATTATGTTGCTTGTGCTTTATGACTTATATTCAAAAATCATAGCCAAGATCCATTTCAAGGAACTTTTTTCTCTATGTTTTCTTCTAGGAGTTTTACAGTTTCTAGTGTTACATTTAAGTCGTTTACTTCATTTCATGTTAATGTTTGTAAGTGGTGTCAGTTAGGGATCTAGTTTCATATTTTTTTATATGGGAATATCCAATTTTCCCAGCACCATTTACCAAAAGACTGTCTTTTCTCCATTTAGTATTCTTGGCTCTCTTGTTAAGTATTAGTTGACCTTACATGCACGGATTTCTTTTTTTGGTCTCTCAATTCTGTTCTATTGGTCATGTGTCTGTTTTTATGCCAATGCCATACTGTTCAACTGCTATAGCTTTATAATATAGCTTTAAACCAGAAGTGTGATGCCTCCATTTTTGTTTGTCTTAGGATTGCTTTAGCTATTTGGGGTCTTCTGTGATTCCATGTAAATTTTAGAATTGTCTTTAATATTGCTGTAAAAAAAACAAAAAACAAAAAAACCTGCCATTGGATCTGGATAGGATTGCATTGAACTTATTGATGGCTTTGGGCACATTTTCATATTTGGGGACATTTTAACACTATTAATTCTTTCAACCCATGAACACAGGATACCTTTTCATTAGTTTTTGTCATCTTTAAATTGTTTCATAAATACCTTGTAGTTTTCATGTAGAGATATTACACCTCCTTCATTTAATTTATTCCTAAGTACTTTTTGTTTGTTTGTTTGATATTATTGTAAACAGGTTGTTTATTTTTTCAGATAATTTTAGATAAAATAAAGATATACTACTGATTCTTATGTATTAATTTTATATTTTGCAACTTTACTGAATTTGTTGATTAGATCTAGTAGTTTTTGTGCGATCTTTATGATATTCTGTATACAAAATTGGGTCATCTGCCAACAGAGCCCAATATACTTCTTTTTTAAATATAGTTTATTGATTATGCTATTACAGTTGTCTCATTTTTTTTATCCCTGTTATCCTCCTTAGCCTTGCACCACCCCTACCACCAGCACTCCCCCCACACTAGCTCATGTCCATGGATCATACATATAAGTTCTTTGCCTTCTCTATATCCTATACTATTTTTAACCTCCCCTGTCTATTTTTTGCCCACCAATTTATGCTTCTTATTCTCTGTACCTTTTTCCCCATTCTCCCCCCGCCCCACTGAAAACCCTCCATGCGATCTCCATTTCTGTGGTTCTGTTCCTGTTCTAGTTGTTTACTTAGTTTTTGTTTTTTAGGTTCGCTTGCCACTAGTTGGAGTTTGTTGTCAGTTTGCTGTCTGTGTATGTGTGTGTTTTGGATACATCGATATCAGTATGCTTTGACTTTTCATAATGTTCTTTTGTGTAACAACCATAGGTCTTTTGGTTACCATCAGGCTTACATAAAATATCTCAAAATTATAACACCCTATTTAAACTGATAATAATATAATTTTCATAGCATTCCTAAACTTTATACTTTTATTCTTTCTTCCCCTCACATTTGAGGTTATTGATGTTATAGTTTATGTATTTTTATGTTGTATATGCAGTAACAGGTTACTGTACCATTATTTTTACTACAGTTGGTTTTTTTCAATTTTAAATTGAGATGTAAGTGAATTAACATTATCATATTACAGAATCTAACTTTGACTGTATATTTATTATTACCAGTAAGTTTTACACTATCTCTTATGCCTTTATTATCCTAATCAGCATTTTGTTCTACGCAAATAATTCCCTTCAGCATGTCTTGTAAGACCAGTGTAAAGGTCATGAATTCCCTCAGCTTTTGTTTATTTGGGAAAGTTTTTATCTCTCTGACACCTTTGTCAGATATAGAATTATTGGTTGACAGGTTTTCCCCCTAATATCTTACATATATTATTACAATCTCTCCCAGCTTGAGTGGTTTCTGCTGACAAACCCCCTTATAGTCTTATAGGGATTCCCTTGTATGTAACTTCTCTTCTCCTACTATTTTCAAAGTTCTTTCTTAGTCTCTGACTTTTGGCAATTTAATTAGACTCTGTCGTGGTACAGCCATTTTCAGTCTCATGGATCTGGTTGTCCTTGACTCTGCCAGGTGTGGGAGGCTCCCAGGCATTGTTTAAACTATACTTTCTGTCCCTTTTTCTTTCTCCTTCTGGATTTCCTATAATGACGACATTGTTTCTTCCAATTGTGTCCCAAAAGTCCCAAAGGCTTACTTCACTCTTTCATTCATTTTTTTTTCCTCTTCAGACTGGATAATTTCAAATATCCTGCCTTCTAGGTTACTGGTTCATTCTTCAGCATACTCAAGTCTGTTTTTGAAGCCCTCTATTGAGTTATTGTATTTTTCAGCTCTAGGATCTCTGTTTGGGGGGGTTTTGATAGTTTTTATTTCTTTGTTGAACTTTTCTTTTTGTTTATGCATTGTTTTTCTAATTTAATTTAGTCATCTGACTGTTTCTGTAGTTTACCAAACTTCTTTAAGAGGATTTTCCTGAATTTTTTGTCTGATATTTCTTTTCATATTGTGTATCCATTAACAAATAATGTAGTTATAGTTATTTTACTACTTTTGTCTTTTAACCTTCATACTGGCTTTATAAGTGATTAATTCATCACCTTTTACAACATGAGATTATCCTGAATTTTACTATATACTTACCTTTACCCATGAGATTTATACTTTTATATATTTTCCTATTACTAATTAGCAAAGTTCCTTTAACATGTTTTATGAGGCCTTTAGATGTGTTTTCAGTTAGAAGCCTCCCCCTCAAGCTGAAGTTTTAAGAAAAGTTCATTGACCTCTTCAACAGAAACAATGAACACATCTAAGTGTGCTGCCTCTGCACTGTGCCTTGGGAAGGGTGGAGTGGGGAGCCAGTTAAAACTGTTTCTCCATTTGTTAGAGTTGTATGGAACCTTTGAAAGTGAGTTCCACTGGCCACCAGAGCTAGACAATCAGTGGGTATTCCCTGAGTGGCATTCACAAAAACCTGGGGTGCAAGACGTGTGCACAATCTTCTTTCTGGGAGGTACTGGTGACCTGGAGTAAGGTAGAGTGTTGCAAAGGGGTGCCAGCATGGTCTTCACCATCTTTAAAAGAGTATTTCAGTAGATCTCTAGATGTATGTTAAATTAGATGCCAGTGTCTCAAGCTGAAAGTTTTAAGATAATCAGAAAAGGCTTTTGTCCCAGAAGGACTGGACACATTTTATCCTTGCCTCCACACCATGTCCTGGAACATTAGCCACAGTGATTCCATGGCAAGCCATATAGGAGCTCTTTCTCAGTTTGTGGACACTTTGTGTGGTTTGTGGACATGAGCCCCATTGGCTTTCAAATCTAGATAGTTTGGGAATCTGTCTCTCAGGTGAAAGTCTTAAAAGTTGAGGCTTCAGAGGTATAATTCAAACCCTTTGCTCTCAGAGAAAAGTTGGGATTTGTGAGAGTCCTCCTGATATTGGCTCATTGCAAAAGGGATGGGCTTTATGGGACATTGCATTTCAGGCTCTCTTACCCTTGATGTGCAGAAGTTGATCAGCTAGTTTCTGGATTTCTTCAGAGAGAATTTTTCTGTATGTGGCTGTGGACTGAGTGTGTCCATGGGAGGAGATGAGTTCAGAATATTTCTACATCACCATCTTCAACCGGAACCTCTCCCTTCTCTTATTTTTTTAGAAATGAAGAAAGGCCTAACAAAAAAAATACCAAGACATACAAAACTTGTTCTTTCCTCTTCTTCTTTTTAATTGCAACTTTAAACTGTTGGGTAATAAATAGTCCTCCATGGATTAAGTACTTAAATGACTGGTACTGAGTCTTTACAATCACATCAGGCAGCACTGTGCATGCCTTAGTTTGTCTGACTAAGCATACAAATAAACAGGTTGAGTAATTATGCTATGATATTTGTTAGCTATTACCAAAGTTTCATAGTCTGTGGCCAATTTATTAAGTGGCAAAGGGATAGAAACCTTGTTGAGTCAGAAGTGTGTATAAGGGCATTCCAGTGATGCCAGAAACCTCTGCTCAGTGTCTGTAAAAATTTGGGACCCATACCCTTACATTAAAGATGGATGATTATACCACGGAATGAGTGCCGGCCTGTGAACCATAAGGTTGCCAGTTCGATTCCCAATCAGGGCACATGCCTGGGTTGCAGGCCAGGTCCCCCAGTGGGAGGCACATGAGAGGCAACCATGCATTGATGTTTCTGACCCTCTCTTACTCTCTCTTTTCCCCTCTCTCTAAAAAATAAATAAATAAAATCTTTTTTAAAAAGATGTATGCTTATAAATGATTGTAAGTAGTAGATAAATATGACATTAAATAACCTCCAATGTCATATAAAAATGTACTTCCCTTTCAAAAGTCTTTCAAGCTTTCAAGAAAAACTCAAATGATTCTAAAATGTCTCTCCTATATTTATCACTCTCTTTCTCTCCTGCACTCTCCCTTCCTCTCTCTCTCTCTCTCTCTCTCTCTCTCTCTCTTTTGTTTTTATACAAATAGCAAGACTAGGGCTCAGAGCATTTCTTCCACCCCATCCAACACCCATTCCCCCACAATCACCACACTGTTGTACATATCTATGAGTCTTTTTTCTTTTTTGATCGATCCCTTCACCCTGAGACCACCACCCCAGAGCCGTCACCCTGCTCTCTATGTATAAGTTTATCTCCATTCTGCTTGTTCAGTTTGTTCATTAGATTCCTCATAAGAATGAAATCATATGGTATTTGTTTTTCTCTAACTGGCTTATTTCACTTAGCATAATGTTCTCCAGGTCTATCCATGCTCTTATAAAGGGTAAAGTTTTCTTTTTACAGCCAAGTAGTATTCTCTTGTGTAAATGTTCCATAGTTGTTTTATCCACTCCTCTGCTGATGGACACTGGGCTGCTTCCACATCTTGGCTATTGAGAATAACACTGCAATGAACATAGGGGTGCTTATGTTCTTTCAAATTAGTGTTTGAGGATTCTTTGGACAAATTCCCAGAAGTGGAATCACTGGATCATGAGGCACTTTCATTTTTAATTTTTTTAGTTAATTCCATATTGCTTTCCACAGTGGCTGCACCAGTCTGCATTCCCACCAACAGTGCAAAAGTGTCCCCATTTCTCCACATCCTCTTGCCAGTAGTTGTTGATTTAGATGATAACCATTCTGACAGGTATGAGGTGATATCTCATTGTAGTTTTAATTTTCATTTCTCTGATTAGTAATGTTGAGCATCTTTTCATATGTCTATTGGTTATGTGTATGTCCTGTTTTCAAAAGTGTCCTTTTGAAAGGTCCTTTGCCCATTTTTTAATTGGATTGTTTGAGGTTTTTTTGGTATTGAGTTTTGCAAGTTCTTTATAAATTTTGGACATTAACTCCTTTCTTGTTGTATCAAGAATAATGTTCTCCCACTCAGTGGGTTGTCTTTTTATTTTATTGATGGTTTCCTTCGCTGTGTTAAAACTTTTTAGTTTGATGTTGTCCCATTTGTTCATTTTTCTTTTTGTTTCCTTGGCCTGGGGAGTAGTATCAGAAAAAATATTGCTGCAAGCAATTTTTGAGATTTTATTGCCCATGTTTACTTCTAGGATTTTTATGATTTCAGGTATAACATTTACATTTTTAATCCATTTTGAATTTTTTCTTCTGTGTGGTGTAAGAAGGTGATCTAGTTTCATTTTTCTGTATCTGTCCAATTTTCCCAATACCATTTATTAAATAAACTATCATTAGCCCATTATATGTGCTTGCTTCCTCTGTTGAATATTAATTGACTATAAAGGTGTGGGTTTATTCCTAGGCTCTCCATTCGGTTCCATTGATTTATGTGTCTATTTTTATGCCAGTAGCATGGTGTTTTGATTACTGTGGCCTTATAGTATAGTTTAATATTAGGTAGTGTGATTCCTCCAACTTTGTCCTTCTTTTTCAGGATTACTGTTGCTATGTGGGGCCTTTTGTGGTTCCATATAAAATTTTGAAATATCTGTTCTAGTTCTGTGAAATGTCATTGGAATCTTGATAGGAATTACACTGAATCTATAGATTGCTTTGGGTAGTATGGATATTTTAATGATGTTAATTCTTCCTATCCATGAATACAGTATATGTTTCCACTCTTTGTATCTTCTTCTTTTTCAGTATCTTATAATTTTTCAAGTACAAATCTTTTACATCCTTCATTAGATTCTTAATTTCCCTTTCTGATGGTTCATTATTGGCACATAAAAATGCAACTGATTTCTGCATATTAATTTTGTATTCCACTACTTTGTTTAATTTGTTTATTAGTCCTAATAGTTTCTTAGTAGAATCTTTAGGGTTCTTTATGTACAGTATCATGTCATCTGCAAATAATGACAGTTTTACTTCTTCCCTTCCAATTCGGCTGCCTTTTATTTCTTCTTATCTGATTGCTGTGGCTAGGACTTCTAGTACTATGTTGAATAAGAAAGGTAAAAGCAGACATCCCTGTCTTATTCCTGATCTTAAGGGGAATGCTAGTATTTTTTGTCCACTAAGGATGATGCTGGCAGTGGTTTTGTCATGTATGGCCTTTATTATGTTTAGGTATGTTCTCTCTATTCATACTTTGCTGAGAGTTTTTGTTATAAATGGGCACTCAATTTTATCAAATGCTTTTTCTGTATCTATTGAGATGATTGTGTGGTTTTCATACTTTATTTTGTTTATGTGGTGTATCACATTTATTGAATTGCAAATGTTGTGTTATACTTGCATTCCCAGAATAAATCCTACTTGATAATGGTGTATGATCTTTTTGATGTATTCCTTTATTTGGTTTGCTAATGTCTTGTTGAGGATTTTAGCATCTATGTTCATCAAGGATATTGGCCTATAATTTTCTTTTTTTGTAGTGTCTTTATCTGGTTTTGGAATTAGGATAAAACTGGTCTTGTAAAATAAATTTGGAAGCTTTCTCTCCTCTTGAATTTTTGAAGTAGTCTGAGAAGCAGAGATGTTAATTCTTCTAAGAATGTTTGGGAAAATTCACTTGTAAAGCCATCTAGTCAATGGCTTTTGTTTGTTGTGAGCATTTTGATTACTGCTTCAGTTTCACTGAGTGTAATCTGTCTATTCAGAATCTCTGATTCTACCTGATTTAGTTTTGGAAGATTGTATGTTTCTACGAATTTATCCATTTCTTCCATGTTGTCCAGTTTGCTAGCATATAGTTGTTCATAATATTTTTTTACAATCCTTTGTACTTCTTTGGTGTCAGTTATTGTTTCTCTTCTTTCACTTCTGATTTTATTTATTTAGTTCCTCTCTTTTTCTTGATGAGTCCAATTAAAGGTTTGTCAATCTTGTGTATCTTTTCAAAGAATCAGCTCTTGGATTCCTTGATCCTTTGTATCATTTTTTAGATTCTATTTTGTTTATTTCTACTCTAATCTTTATTATTTCCTTCCTTCTACTCACTTTGGGCTTTGTTGTTCTTTTTCAGGTTCCTTTAAGTATAAAGTTCTATTGTTTATTTGATCTTTTTCTTGTTTCTTGAGGTCAGCCTATAATGCTGTGAACTTTCCTCTCAGGACCACTTTCCCTGTGTCCCAGAGATTTTAGGGTTTTGTGCTCTCATTTTCATTTATTTCAAGGTATGTTTTGATTCCTTCCTTGATTTCCTTGTTGACTTATTCGTGGCTTAATAACATGTTTATCTTCCATGTCTGTGTGTGTTTTTTAGTGTTCTTCTTGTGATTGATTTCTAGTTTCACAGCATGGTCAGAGAAGATACCTGATATGATTTCAATCTTCTTGAATTTATTAAGACTTGTTTTGTGCCCTAACATGTAGTTTATACTATAAAACATTCCATGTGCATTTGAAAAGAATGTATATTCTGCTGCTTTGTGAGGAAATGCTCTGTAGATACCTATTAAATCCATTTGATCTAGTGTGTCATTAAAGGCTGTTGTCTCCTTGTTAATTTTTCTGTCTGGAGGATCTATCCATTAAAGTCAGTGGGGTGTTAAAATCTCTGACTATGCCTTATTTTTGTCAGTCTCTCCATTTATGTCCATCAAGATCTGCTTTACATATTTAGGTTCTGCTTTGTTGGGTGCATAAAGGTTTACTCGGCTTATATCTTCTTGTTGAATTGTTTCCTGTGTCATTCTGTAATGTCCTTCTTTTTCTCTAATTACTGTAGCCTTGGTTTTAATGTTTTGTCACATATAAGTATTGCTACCCCAGCTTTATATTTCATTGTATTTGCATGAAATTATCTTTTTACATCCCTGTATTTTTAACCTATTGTATATCTTTCATTCTGAGGTGCATCTCTTATATTTTTCTTCTCAAAACAGTGCTAGAAGGGCTTCAGCTAGAGCTTCATGGGATGCAGCTATTAAACATAACTCCTGATCAATGCTCATCAGAGAAAGTTTCAAGTAGGAATTCAACTGGCATTCTAGGTTTATTTTAAAAACCTCAGTCATATTTTTTTCCATGTAAGAAATGTGTCTATAATACACCTAAGTTCATATTATTTTGTTCTTTCTATACAGTATGTCTTAGCTGCACTCTTGACAGCACAGAGACCTAGAGTGGCTAATACAAAGTGATCTTTAAGAGAAAGTTTCACAAGCTGCAAAGCTGATTATGTAAAAACGTGATAGAAAGGGGATTAACATAAACATAGTTTTTTAGACCACTAATGAAGTAGCTACATGGACAATATAGATATAAAAATTTAGCCCTGGCTGGCGTGGCCCAGTGGATTGAGTGGCAGCCTGTGAACCAAAGGGTTGCTGGTTTGATTACCAGTCAGGGCACATCCTGGGTTGCAGGCCAGGTCCCCAGTGGGGAGCATGCAAGAGGCAACCACACACTGATGTTTCTTTCCCTCTCTTTCTCCCTCTCTTCCCCTCTCTCTAAAAATAAATAAAATCTTTAAAAAAACATTTATAAAAAATAAAATAAAAATTTATCCAAACCATACATGAATTTTCTATTTTATTTCCTTATCTACTTTTTTTTTCTTTCGCCTGGTTTGAAATCTCCATTAATTATTTGTCATGAGTTTTCTGTTTGGTCATTTAAGCCTGCCAGATGCCTTTAAATATATTAGAATAATGACAAATAAATCTATTTAAATACCAAATAATTGCACAAATAGATTTTTATAAAGGGCAACATCTCTCTGAGCCAAACAATTTTTTTATCAATAAGTCTTCTAGACTGTATCAATGAAGAAGAGTTTGGTCAGTGTTATAAATCACCTCAGAAACGGCAAGGCTGAAGGATTGGCTGATACCTGAAAGACCAAAGAGAACAGGTTAAGTACTTATGTAAGAGTTTAGATAAAATAAAATAATAAAAATCTTGCTGTACCTCAGAAGAAGATGGAGGTGGGATAAAGAATGTGATTTTGGTCTGATTATTGCGATCAATTGTCCACAATGATCAAATTCATTGGATAAGTGTTGACATTATTTGTCTGGTAGAGATACAATCACAAATGCAATGAATTCATAAGAAAAAAGACACAGATATACATTAACCTAGGTTTGGCTTGGATTACCTCTAGTAGTTTTAACAATCTCCTTTGTTACAGTTATTGTGGGATTAACATTTTTAATGAAATGATTCCCATTTACACCTTATGGGGGTTTAACTTAAAATTATGGAATTGTGGGTAGAAGATCCAAAGAAGTAGTTCTTTCGTTCCACCGAACCACATCTATGCCAACTGGCTAAGTCAGACACATGGTCGTGAGCTCACAGAGTACCCCTGTGTAAACTGGAAAACATGTTTCATTCTTTGGGCTTGTACAGTCAGTCTTTTGAGCATCCAATTTAGGAGATGGAGTGCAGGCTCAATTCAGCCACCACTTAGTCCCTTTCTTAGCCAGTAACCCACACAACGATATGTGGCAGTCTTAAACAAAATCAAGGATTTCTAAAGCATCATGAAGAATATATCTTTTTGAGTCTTTTCTTGACAATTCATTTGCATGTTTAGCAATTAACATTATCAAGTCTTTTCAATAGTTGATCAATTACCTTGACAAACTAGGTTGCTTACCTCTATGTAGTAATAACCCTTCTAATTTTGTTTTACAAGAAACCCACTGCTGGTCTCATTTGTGAAAAGGAGATGTCCTGTTATTCGCAATAATTATTGAAATTTTCCTCAAGGAAAGCATTGATTCAGGATTTACAATGATTTCATCACTGACCCAGTGGCCCTGGGAGCACAAAGCCTCAGATAAGAGCAGAGCTTATGTGGCAATTCAATTTCTATCAGGTAGAATTATACCATAAACCCAAAAGACAATAATGGTTAGATCCACTGAATTAACATTGTGACAGTAAGTGCAATAAAAATATCTTTTAATGCAATTTGCTCTGCCAGTCTAGGATTCAAATGTGACTGATTTAAAATTTTAAAAAATCTTTAAGATTAGATTTTAGGATTAAATTCTACAGTTCTCTGCAAGAATAATGGGGAAAATATATTTAAAATATATTTAGCTGGTTTAGACATCATTGGGTATATAATGGCTATATTTTTCTTTCTTCCAAATCTTAGGAATCTCTAAAGCCTTTTTTCCTAAGCAGCGGGGAAAGACACAGAATCAGGAAAGGAAGTGACCTTTCATTGTAGAAGGCTAGAATTACCATATCGTGTGGTATATTAAACTTGCAAAAATGCAATGTCCTCATCTGGCTTGCTTTTGGGAACTAAGTAATCTGTAAGTTTGACATTATTTGTATAAAATATATTAGAACAAAAAAGTAAACTGAATTGTTATTAAATTTGTGCAAACGCAGTCACTAAGTTATAATAGTAAGGCATTATTATGCAAATTAGAACTAATTTTACAATATCCCTATTTAATTGTTTACAGTGCGGTAGAATCATGGCACTGTTAAGAATGTTGTGTGAGAAAGAGTGTGTTTTTAATTTGCACGATATTTACTTCTGTGATTTTTTTTTTTTTTTTTAGTTATAGTAAGCATGAAAAAGGGATTTAGCATGGAGAAAACAAGGGCAGATGTCTCTCCTGCATTACGTCCTCAATGACTTAGCTAATTAATATTTTCCTGTACTTCTGACTCAGAATTGGAGATAGACTGTTTCAGAGGTGCACAAGCTCCCTCTTTTCAGCCTTTATGAGCCATCAGAACAGTGTACAAAGATTTACTCCAAGGAATATTTGTAAGAGATTTGTTTTGAAACGAAGGGCTACTTGAGTGTGCAGTTCCTAAGTGGTCCTAAGCCTCCAGCTGTGTTCCTTAGCCAAAAGGAAGGTGGCTGTGATGTGACAGCACAGAATTAAGCTTGAAATGGCACTTAAGGAGAGGTTTGGAGAAGACAAGACCACTCTCCATCCAGTGGAAAAATCACATCGAATAAACAGTTTTAGTAAGAGGACAATGAATGCTGCCTTCACCTTCTTAGACAGGCAAATATCAGTATCTGGGATTTGTTTGTGGAGGGCACTCTGCTTCCTGTTCCCCTTACAGTCCTACTTTATCCTTCATATTACTCAGCAATTTCATGTAAGTTAAACTGTCAGCATATGAGATTCCTTTCTGCCAATGAGATGATTTTTTTTTTCTCTCTAGAAAGTGTTGCCAAGTTTATGAGCCAAGAAATAGCTGAATTATAATGGCTGGAACTTCAAAGAGGAAGGAGAATGAAAGATATTAAAATATTTTTGTAAAAATCCATGACTCTTAAAATCAGCAGGAGTTGATAGATATGAGAATAACATAGTAAATTTTATGGATGGGACCAGGAAGGAGTTGGATATCTGGTGATAAGAAGGTGCCCCCAGGTGGAGCCTTTTTGCCTATTCTGCATCTGTAAGGGCAAATATGACCATCAAAATCAAAGGACAAACATGTCACATGAACAGAATTGCATTGTTTTTCTTGGGGCTTAGCACAATTGCCCTGCTGACATAATTTGTGTTATTCTTCTGTTTTGGAAACTTATTCCAAAAATCTCAATATAAAGTCTCTTGATCAGTTCTCTATTTACAAAATAAGCCAGTTTATTAATAATCTTTTTAGTTGTTTATTCGATGTGGTCTCCAGGACACCCATAAGTACTTAGTATTTTTACTCTAGAGCCTTCTCTCTGCACTTCTGCCCTCTTTGCAAAGTGTTCTGTGGAGAAATGACCTTAAACTCAACAATGTTGCCTCTTCCAAGAGACGCTGCACCTCAGCAGACATAACAATTAAGACTAACAAGACCCTTTGCCTTCTAAATTTAGACATTAGTGAGTACTTTACTAGGGATATTAATTAGGAATTGTGTTTGACTGCTAATAACGGAGACTAGAAATAACACCGCTTAATTGAATTTCTCTCACATAAAGGAAGTCCAGTGATAGGCGGTCCAGGGCTTCGGGTGCTCATGGTCATCAGGGACCCAGTGCCTTTTATTTTTCTGCCTCCTTATGCAAAAAGTATAGCTTTTGTCCTCAAATTCACCTTGTGGTCTAAGACGGGTGCTGTCGTCATGTTCACATTCAGGCAGGAAAGAGAACAGGGGAGTGTGTGGTGATGTGATTATTGTGGTTTATAAAAAGAAATGTATATTTGATCTTCATCCCCTTTTCTAGCAGAGCTCCTAAAACCTTTGGGCTGGATGACAGGAGAACCAACTGGATGATTAGAGAGTTGGAAGTCTTATCACAGCTCCATCTGCTACCTAGAAGTTGAGTCAAATACTAATAGCCAATGATTTAATCAATTGTGACTATATGATGAAAATCACCATAAAACCCCCAAAGGTCAAGGATTGAAGTGCTCCTGGGTTGGTGATTACTTGGCGATTTGGGGAGAGTGGCATACCTGGAGAGGACATGGAAGCTTCCCACCCTCTAGCCCATGCATTGCCCCATGCTTCTCTTCCATCTGGCTGTTCCTAAATTCTATCCTTTTATAATAAACAGATGATGTAGTAAATAAAATTTTCTCTGAGTTCTGTGAGTGCTCTAGAAAATTAATTGAACCTAAGAAGGAAGTCAAGGGAACCTCTGGTTTATAGCCAGTTGCTGGTCGGAAGTGCAGGTAACAAGCTGGGCCTGTGACTGACATCTGAAGTGCCAGGGTGAGGGGTGTGGACTGACCTCTTAAGCTGTAGGATCTAAAGCTATCTGTGGGGAGACAGTGTCAGGATTTAGTTGAATTGTGGGTATCCTTCTAGTGTCTGAGGATCGCTTGTTGGAGGTGTGGAAGGACCCCTCCCTCCCCCTACCCCTGCCACACGGGAAACTAAGTCTCAGGACACCAATTTAGGTGGTGTGAATGAATCCTAGCGGACTGTTTCCTTTTTATGGTGTTTCCTCAGAAGTTCGCCAAACAATTTGCTTACATCTCATTGACCATAGCTTTTTGCTTAGGAGCATTTCTGCCATAAATAAACTCGGGAGTTTTGGTATTAAGAAAAAAATGAGAGAATAATTTTGGATAGGTGACTGGAAGTTTCTGCTATACTTTTTAAAATGTAAACTCCCTGACAGTTACCCACCTACTTCCTGATGTCCAAGACCAGTCCTTTTTGTTAGCCCATTCCATCACTTTTTAAATAACCTAAATTATAGTTAATATATGGAATGAAACACGTGGTTTCATGATCACGAATATAGTTCATTCTTCAGTCTCAGCTGTATTAAAAATAACCAGTTGAGCATGTGTATTGCTCATTAGTCTCTCATGATTAGACAACCCTTAATTTTTCACAGTAATGGGATACTAGATTATCATGGATAAAAACAAACAAAGGAAGCTGGCAAAATGCCCAAATTAAACCCAATTTTCAGAGTTTTAAAAAAATCCCTATTTAAATTGTCAGTTGAGTTTTACACATATGAAAGTAAATGAAGGAATCCGGTGCTTTTCTAAATAATCAAATTCAGTGCTTGTAGACAACCCACGTAGAGAAGAAAATTATAGTTTGTGTAAGTGAAAAACACAGAAGGAATTCTTGTTTAAAGGAAGTTGTCGGAAAAAAGTGTCAATATTTAGTGTGTTGGTGTGAATTATATAGCATTTAGGAGTAAGCAACCAAGATAATATCTTTTTAGTTTTTCTCTTTTGCCTTTCCTGCTTACTGTAAAAAAAATGGGATTAAAAAGGAACCAAATGGTAAATTCTAAAGAAATCCAGAGTCAAGACTGCCAGAAACACACATGGATCATGAATGCTACCTGAAGGAGCAAGAGAGGACATAATCAAAATCACAAGGCATGTCATTTACAGCCTTGAAACTCTTGGACTGGAGGTATAATGCTATGGCTTCTTCCCCTTGTTCAATTATGACATTGGCTGAGGCCAATTCATGGCTCTTGCTTGACCCAGTTTGAGTTACAAGGGTCTCTTTGTTGACTCTGGGCCTGTATCCACACACAGGTGGCTTTAGAACTTGCTCTACTCTTTCCCTGTCAGGAGATTTGGGTCAAAGGGCCAGACTTCCTGGGGCTCAGTTACCACCTGTAACACATTGCTATGCAGATGATAGAGATGATAAGAGGGACAAACCTAGCACACAGTTGTAGCTTGAACATTAGTTGATGCCAGTGAAACATGGAGAGAACTAAAGGCCAGGTGGAAACTTGTAGACAGAATATGTTCTTGTTGTTTCATGGTTCCCTGGTGGGATACAACAGTCAAATATCTGCAATGATTGACATTTGCTGTACATATGGTACATGAATCATCAACATGAATGATCAACTTTAAAAGAATTATAATAAAATATAGTTAATACCACAACTATAATGAACATCATTTTTATTGAGTTATAGTTGACATATAACATTAGTTTTAGGGTTACAACATAATTTGACACTTGTATATGTAGTTAAATGATCACCACAGTAAGTCTTGTTAACATCCCTCATCACAGCCACAAAATTTTTTATCTTGTGATAAGAACTTTTAACATCTACTCTCTTAGCAACTTCCAAGTGTGCAATACAGTATTATTAACTATAGTCACAATGTTGTGTATTACATCCCCAGGACTGACTTATTTTATAACTAGAAGTTTGTGCATTTTGACTAAACACGTATCTC
Organism: Carollia perspicillata; assembly: GCA_004027735.1. Lineage (NCBI taxonomy): Eukaryota > Metazoa > Chordata > Mammalia > Chiroptera > Phyllostomidae > Carollia > Carollia perspicillata. The sequence goes on along the minus strand of PVKM010007105.1, from coordinate 14,511 downwards.
CCACCTCTCATACACCTGCCTCTGGCAACCACCACTCTGTCCTTTGTGTCTATGAATTGAGAGGGAGAGGAAGATCAATACCATATACCTTTTTTTTTAGATTCTACATATAAGTGAGATCATACAGTATTTGTCTTTCTTTCTGACTCCTTTTTCTAGCATAATGCCTTCAGGGTCCACCTGTGTTGTTGCAAATGGCAGAATTTCCTTCTTTTTTATGGTTGAATAGCATTCCATTGTGTGTTTGTGTGTATGCACATACACATTTTCATTTTCTTTATCCAGTCAACCATGGATGGACACTTGTATTGCTCCCATGTCTCCGCTGTTGTAAATAGTTCTTCAGTGCATTTGGGGGTGCAGATATCTTTCCAAGCTAGTGTTTTCTTTTTCTTTGGCTGGATACCCAGAACTGGGATTGCTGGATTATATGATAATTTCCATTTCTTAACTCTTTGAGGAAACTCCATACTGTTTTCTGTACTAGCCACACCAGTTTACATCCTCACCAACAGTACACAAGGGTTTCCATTTTCCACATCCTCACCAACACTTATCTCTTATCTTTTTCATAATAGCCATTCTAACAGGTATAAGGTATAATATCTAACAGGTATAATATCTCATTGTGGTATTGATTTAAGTTTTCCTGATGATTAGTGATGTTGAGCCCTTTTTCATGTACCTGTTGCCCATGGGTAGATCTTCCGTGTTAAAATGTATATTCACATCCTCTACCTATTTTGTAATTGAATGGGGTTTTTTTTTTGCTATTGAGTTGCATGAGTTTTTATGTGTTTCAAATATTAACCCCTTATCAGATACATGACTTGCAAACATTTAGTCTCATCCCATAGGTTGCCTTTTAATATTGTTGATAGTTTCTTTTGCTGTGCAAAAGCGTTTTGGTTTGATATAATCCCACTTGTTTATTTTTGCTTTTTGTTGCCTTTGTTTTGGTGTCAAATGAAAAAAATCATCACTGAGACTCATTTCAAGAAGTTATCCCCTATATTTTCCTCAAGGAGTTTTATGGTTTCATTTAACTACTCAATCCATTTTGAGGCAATTGTGTACAATGTAAGATAGTGGCAGAATTTCATTCTTTTGCATGCAGCTGTCCAATTTTCCCGCCACAATATATTGAATAGGCTGTCCTTTCCCTATTGTATTTTCATGGTTTCTTCACTGTAAGACAGTTGCCCATATATGTGTGAATTTATTGCTGGGCTCTCTATTCTATTGATTTATGTGTCTGTTTTTATGCCATTATGACTGTTTTAATTACTATAGCTTTTTAATATAGTTTGAATCAGGAAACATGAGCCTTCAAGTTTATTTGTCTTTCTCAAGAGTGCTTTTGCTATTCAGGGTCTTTTGTGGTTTCAAACAAATTTTTAAAGATTTTTTTTGTCCTAATTCTATGAAAAATGCTGTTGGAATTTTGATAGGAATTGTGTTGAATATGTAGATTGTTTTGTGTACTATAGACACTTTAACACTAGTCTCCCATCCCATAAGCATAGAATATCTTTGCATTGTTTAGGTCTTCTTAATATCTTTCATCACTGTCATAATTTTTAATGTACAGGTCTTTCATCTTGGTTAAAATTTTTCCTAAGTATTCTATTCTTTTTAATGCAATTGCAAATGGGTTTGATTTTTAAATTTTTCTTTCTGATAGTTTGTTATCAGTGCATAGAAACACAACAGGTTTTTGAGTATTGATTTTTGTATCACTCAGTTTTAATTTGCATTTTCCTGGTGACTAGTGATGTTGTACATGTTTTCATATGTCTGTTGACTGTCTCTAGATTCTCTGGAGAAATGTCTATTCCTATCCTCTGTCCATTATTAAATCAGATTGTTTTATATATGTTGAATTGATATGAGTTTTTAATATATTTTGGATATTAGCCTTTTATTGGATATATTATTTGCAAATATCTTCTCCCATTCATTATAGTGTTCTTTTGTTTTGTTGATTATTTTCTTTGCTGTACAAAAGTTTTTTAATTTTGATGTAGTTTTGATTGTTTATTTTATCTTCTGTTGCTGTTGCCTGGGGAGAGACATATTCAAAAAGATGTCACTAAGACTTATGTCAAAGATTTTGCTGCCTAATGTTTTCTTCTAGGTGTTTTATGGTTTCATATCTCACATTTACATTTTCAATCCATTTTTAGTTTATTTCTTTATATGGTGTAACGAAGCCTCCATTTTCATTTTTCTGCACATACCTGTCCAGTTTTCCCAACACTCTTGTTGGAAGACTGTCATTCCTCCATTGTTTATTCTTGTCTCCTCTGTTAAAGCATAATTGATTATGTAATCATGGGTTTATTTCTAGGCTATCTATTAAGTTCCATTGATGTATGTCTGCTTTATGCCAGTACCATACTGTTTTGATTACTATAGATTTGTAGTATAATTTGAAATTAGCAAGTATATACTTCTAATTTTGTTCTTCTTCAAGATTGTTTTTGCTATTCTGGGTCTTTTGAGGTTTAATGTAAATTTTAGGATTATTAGTTTTAGTTCTGTAAAAATTGTCATTGGTATTTTGATAAGAATTAAAATTAATCTATAGAGCCCATTAGGTCATATGGACATTTTAATGATATTAATTCTTCTGATCCTTGAGCACAGTATAGCATCTATGTGTTTGTTATCTTCAATTTTTTAAATAAGTGTTATATATTTAGTGAATAGCTTTTTTCATCTCCTTGGCTGAATTTATTCTTATGTATTTCACTCTTTTTATGCAATTGTAAATAGAATTATTTTCTTTCTCTTTCTGATAGTTTTCTATTAGTGCATAGAAACATGACAGACTTCTGCATATTAATTTTGTATTCTGAAACTTTAATGAATTCATTTATTCTAATAGTTTTTTTTGGTGGAGTCTTAAAGTTTTCTATATAGTATCATGTCAGTTGCAAACAGACCAGTTTTAAATATTTCTTTTCAATTTGAATGCCTTTGTTTTTTGTTGTGTTTTTTTTTGTGTGTGATTGTCATGGCTAGCACTTCCAACACTATGTTAAATAAAATGTTGAGAATTGGCATCCTTATCTTTTTTCTGATCTTATTTTTTCAACTATTTCTTTAAGATTTTATTTATTCAAGTTTAGAGAGGAAGGGAAGGAGAAAGAGAGGGAGAGATACATTGATGTGTGAGAGATTGTTTGGTTGCCTCTTGCATGCCCCCAACCAGGAATCCAGCCCACAACCCAGGCATATGCCCTAACCCAGAATCAAACAAATGACCCTTCAGTTCACAGGCTGGTGCTCAATCCACTCAGCCACACCAGCCAGGGCTCTTTTTTTGATCATAGGGAAAAAAACCTTTTACCTTCTTACAGTTGATAGAGTTTGTCATATAGAGCTTTTATTACATTGATGAATCTTCCTTCCATACTTACTTTTTTGTAGGTTTTTATCATGAATGGATTTCAATTTTGTCAACTGATTTTCCTGTATCTATTGACATAATCATATGATTTTTATCCTTACTTTTGTTAATGCAGTGTATCATGCTGATTGATTTGAGTATATGGAACCATCCTTGCTTCCCTGGAATAAATCCCTCTCTATCACGACGCATAATACTTTTAATGTATTGTTGAATTCATTTTGTTAATACTTTGTTGAGAATGTTTGCATCTATACTTATCAGAGATATTGACCAATCATTTTCTTTCTTCTTCTCCTGTGCATATGTGTATGTGTCCTTGTCTGGTTTTGGTATCAGGGTAATGCTGGCCTTTTAGAAAGAGTTTGAGATTGCATCTCTTTCTTTAATTTCTTGGAAGAGTTTTAGAAAGATAAATATTCATTTTTCTTTAAATGTTTGATAGAATTTACCTGTGAAGCTGTCCGGCCCTGGAGTTTTGTATTTTGGATTTTTTCATTACTGATTTAAATTTGTTACTAGTAATCAGTGTGTTCAGATTATCTGTTCCTTTCTGTTTCAGTCTTGGAAGGTTGTATGTTTTAGAAATTTATTTATTGATTGTAGGTTGTGCAATTTTTTGGCACATAAAAATGTTGCCCTGCTATTTTTGTTTTACTGTCAGTTTCCCTTCTTATGTCTGTCAAAATTTGCTTTATATGTATGGGTTGGGTACATAAATATTTACAAATATTATATTGTCTTTTACTGAGCTCTTTATCATTATACAATGAACTTCTTTATTCTTTTTAAAGTCTTTCATTTTGAAGTCTGTTTTGTTTGATATGAGTATTGTTTTACCAGTTTATTTTACTTTCTATTTACATGTTATATATATTTTTTTAATCCCTTCATTTTTAATATGTGTGTGTCTTTCAATCTGAAGTAAGTCTCTTTTAGGCAGCATATAGATGGGTGGGTTTTTTGTTTGATTGTTTGTTTGTTTGTTTTTGGTAGGCTCTCCAATTTGTTGGCATGAGAAATCAGATGATAGACTTACAGAGTTTCCCATTGTTATATAAGTGGTTGTTATCCTTTTTCTGCCTTCAAGATGCTCTTTTGTCTTTAATTTTTGTCATTTTAATTATTGTATGTCTTCCTGTGGATCTCTTTGTGTTATCTTGATTGGGACTGTCTGTGCTTCCTGGACCTGAATGTTTGTTTTCTTCCCCAGGTTAGGAATGTTTTCAGTTATCATTTCTTCAGACAGGTTCTTGATCCCTTGTTCTCTCTCTCTTCTCCTTCTGGTACCCCTCTGTTGAAGATGTTGTTATGATTCATATTGTCTTAAAGTTCCCTTAAACTATTCTTATTATTTTAAAATTCTTTTTTTGTTTTTTATTTGATAATTTTCACTATTCTCTCTCCCAGATGGCTAATCCATTTTTTGATATTACCTAATCTGTTGTTGATTTCCTCTAGTATATATATTTTTTTCATCACAGTTATTATATTTTTCAGCTCTGGTTCTTTTCCCCCCCTAACTCTTTGTTAATGTTCTCACTGTATTCCTCATTCTTTTCCTGAATTTGATGAGTTTCCATATGACTATTACTTTGAATTCTTTATCAGGCAAATTATCTCAATTTCATTAGGTTTTTTTTCCTTTCTTGTTTTTTTCATTTGGATCTTATGCTTCTGTCTCTTCATTTTGTTTGATTTTCCTTGTTTTTTATTTCTATGAATTATCTTAAACTGCTACCTCTTCCAATCTTGAAACAGTGGCCCTGTGTAGGAGTCACCTCTGTGTAGACTGTGTGTGCAGGGTGGTTTTGGCAGGCTGGCTGGAGCTGAAACAGCTGTTCAGCTCTGTGTGTGCCCAGGGTGCTGGCTGGCATGGTCTGGAGTGTGCTAAGGGTAAGGTGGTCCAGGGTGCACAGATCTAGGATTGCCCAGTTGTGTTGGCTGGCTAAATTGGATTGTGCAAGGGGTAAGGTGCCCTGGTGCACGCTGAGGCAGCTTTGCAGGCCAGCTACAGTGTTTGCACTGAGCTCCCACTTACACCATCTAGGTGGAGGAGAATGTGGACAGTTGAGCTCACTGGCATCTCCAATCCAGAGAGTTCCCACAGTCCCACACTTGTTTGGTAGGCACCTTGAAGTTAACAAATGGATTTTTTTCACATATGGCCTAGGTGCATTTTATATTACTTTTTTTCATCTCTGTTCTCCACCAGCCAAGTTTGCAAGTGGGCCTCTGAGTGCCTCCCTATTTCGTGTTGCCCCAAAGGGCAGGGTTTCCATGGTTACTGCGTCTCCATCTCTCCTGCCTTTGTCCATATAGTACCTCTCACATTTCTTGCACAGAAGCTGTTCAATCTGCCCTTGGTTGTTCTTCAGGAGGAATTGCTCTATGTGTAGATATACATTTGGTGTGTGTGGGGGAGGAAGTAAGTTCAGGGTCTTCATATTCTACCATCTTGGACCCTTCTTCTGTAACAAGTTGTTGTTATCTTACTGCTTTTAAGATTCTCCCCTAGCCTTTAGCTTTAGACCCTGTAATCAAAATGTCTTGGTGTGGCTCTCTTTGTGTTCCTCTTGTTTGTAATTCTCTGTGCTTCCTGGATGAATGTATGTTTCTTTCACCAGGTTAATGAAAGTTATTATTTATTATTTCTTCTAATAGTTGTCTGCACCTTTCTATGTTCTTTTTATGTGACTTCTGTAATGCCGATGTTGGTCACTTGAGGCCCTATAACCCCCTTAAGCTACCTTCACTCATTTTTATTCTCCTTTTCTTTTTTTCTTCTCTGAATGGATGTTTCACTACTGTATCGTTGAGTTCTTTTCTTTTCTATGCTTCATCTAGTCTGCTCTTGAACCCATCCATTGTGTGTTTCAGTTTCATTATTGTCTTCTTCTGCTCTCTTTCTTATAGTGTCTGTGTCGTTATTGAAATTCTCACTTTATTCCTATGTTTTTATTCTGGGCTAGTGTACATCTTTATGACTGTTATTTTAAATTTTTATCAGGTAAGTCACTTTTCTTTGCTCTATTAGGACCTTTTCCTGAAGTTTTAACTTGTTACTTTAGAACATTTATCTTGCTCGACTCTTTACATTGACTTCCATGCAGCAGATTAAGCAGCCCCCTTTCTCAGTCTTTACGATGCAGCCTTGTATGGGCGATGAACCTATCATGCAACACTGCCGTATTTCAAGCCTTTGTGATTGTCCACTCAGCCTACTTTAATTTTAGTGTCTCCCTATAATAAGGTTGTGCCAACACCTATCAGTGACTTAAAGGGGTGGATCTCAGTCAGCCCCTAGTTTCATGATGATTAGAAACCTGACTGTCAGGAAGCAGCGTTGAAAGCATTCAAATATACCTCTTTCAGGGAAGGCTTAGAGATAAGCATTTTTGTCTGTTCCCCCTGCACTGACCTATGGGGTGATGGCTAGGTAAGAACTATTTTTCCCTGTGTTACCATCCTGGTGAACTCATGAACACAACCCCCATTAGCCACCACAGCCAGGTGATCAAGAGGCATTCCTTGGGCAGCTACCACAAAAACTGGGATACTAGTTGTAAAAACTGAGTTACATGTACACAAGGTGTGTGTTCAAGCTCCCCTCCAGGAGCTACTGACACACTGGAGTGTAGCAGAGGGAGAGCATAAGGATAGTGACCACCCTCTGAGGATTACAGTCTGCTCTTATAAGGATGTTTAATCAGAAGCCTACTCCTTGGGCCACCGTTATGAAAAAAGCTAGTAGGCCTCTCTCACCAAAAGACTGGGTGCCACAGTCTGTTGTTGCCTCTCTGCTGTGTCCTGGGGGTGGTGGCTGGTAAGATCTCTCTCTCTATTACTATCCTGTGGGACCCACCAGGATAAGCCCTGATGGCCAGCTGAACCAGGCAATGTGGAGGTGTCCCCTGGGCAGCAGTAGCAAACACTGAGGTGCCGGATGAAGATACAAGCTTCTTTCTCACAGATAGTGGTGAGCTGGAGCAAGGCAGATGGAGAGCTCAAAGATGTCACCTGCTGGCCCATGTTGTTGGAAAATATTTCAGTAGGGCCCTACATGTGTGGTAAATTAGAAGCCAGCCCCTCAGGCCACCACTTTAAGATAACAAATAAGCCTCTTTCACAGACTGGGCACTTTTCAATTAGCTGCCTCTGCCCTATGTCCAGGGGTGGGTGAGTTCACGTGTGTGAGCCCTTTAAAATCTGTTTCTCTGTCCATTATACCCTTGTGGGTCTCATGGATGCAAGCCCCATGGGGTTTAAAATTGAGATGTTTTGAGGCCCATCTCTCACGTACAGGCATTAAAGGTTGGTGTGTCAGATGTGTGATTCAAAGCCTTCACTCCTCAGAGAGGTGGATTTGGAGTTCCCTCCTGACTGTGGGTCTCAGAGCCGGGGGTGGGATTTATGACAAGGTTATGTCTCACCCTCTCCTACCTACTTTGTCTTTTTTCTTCTTTATGTGACATGTAGGAGTTGCTTAACTAGATTTTTTTTTATTTCAGAAAAAAAATGTCTCATATGTAGCTGGAGATTCAGTGTGTCCGTGTGAGGAAGTGAGTTGAGAATCCTAAGTTGTCATCTTGAACAAGAATCTACATCATTTTTTTAAACACTATCCTGTATAACTTGGGATGGCCATGGTTATAGGAGATTTTCATTGTAGTGACAAAAAATACTGGTCAATATGGTGCCCAGGAACAGAAGTTTACTGTGTCCAATGCTATCTACCTTCCCAGGCCTTGCAGGTACTAACTAGTTTCTAGATCAAGTTGCCATTAGGCTACTCACACAAAATATAAAACACACATCCTGAGCTGATGAAAATAAAAAGTGTCTGTTCCGCTCTGTAGTAAACATCCCTAGTTGTTACACTTCCCCCCCACTTTTCATTACTTGGTATGTTATAGCTGTGAGAGACACTGCCATCTCTGGGTCTATCAGGGGTAACTATAAAGTGGTGACCCGTGATTCTGTTTTAAGCAAACACAAAGAAAATTAAACAGCCAAAATAGTTGTCCTTCAAAGTAATAGCTTTAGAAATCCATATTGATTCCAGAAATTCTGAATTTATTCAAAATATCTTTAGCCTCCCTCAGAAATGCTTAAAATTCATGGAAAAAAATATTGATGATTTACAAATTACATCTCACTTGTTCTTAGAAACAGCGCTACCCAGGTAGATCATCCTCTGTACTTATCAGTTTTGCTTTTGAGGACTTTTGGCTATTTCTCAAAATTAAATGCACCTTCAAAATACAAAAATTGATCGTCACTGTTGACATTGAAAAGATTCTTAGAGCAATTACAAAAAAGGAATATTTTAAAAAGTTTTTCAAACAAAGTAGCAATGTTGGGAGTATGTGTATGGCCTCCAGGGGATGGTCAGAAACGAAAGATGCGTTTGGGACGATACATTCTGCTTTCTTTTTGTGAAGCTGCCATCTCAGGTGTGTCATCTGTAGACCTCCCTGCTTCTGTCAGACAAGAACATTTCCATCGTTTCCTCCACCCTTTGGAATACAGCAAGTAATGGGGGTCAGGGTGGAATTCAGGAAAGCTAAGTAAATATTTGCAGCTGGGGCAGAAGGAAGAGAAAACAGAACATAAACACTAAAAGGCAAAGTAGGAGGCAGAAGTTACTATGTTCAAGTATTTCCTAGGCACCCTTTCTAATGTTCTTGTTGATGGCAGTTATTATCGAGCATTTACCATGAGATAATTGCAGTGCTTGTTATTTGACATACCATATCTCGTATAACTCTTCCGATAATGGCACCTAAGGGAGGTATTCTTATCAGTCCTTTTAAGAGTGAAGAGGTGGAGGAATTTTTTTCTATAAGTAAATGGCCTAGACAGGGTTCACAGTCATGTTTCTTGGATTCCAAAGCCAGTGTTCTCTCAAATCACACCAAGAAGCTAACCGAAACCAGCATCCCACCCTTGATTTTTAAGAAGATAGCAAGTCCCGATACAACTAAGACACTCTCTGAGCCTGTCACATGATTTCTCTGAATTCCATCAGATATCTTCATTTCAGATTTGCCATCTTTTAGGATCTCAAAGCACATGCTTGGGATGGAGGGAACCACAATTAGCCATTATGGTACTACTTGGTACTATTCTATTTAATTGGTTGACTTTCCCTTTAAATCTTGATTAATTTTTTCTACATAGGTTTTTGGTCTATGTCTGTTTTCACCATGATCTTAATACTTCCATGCTATGATAGGCCACCATTAGGAATTAATTACCTTAATTAAATACCTGTCAAATAGAAATAGTGGATGGACACGGACTAACATTGACATTTCTCTACAGATCATTATTGCCTTAGGTGTTTCCTTCCTTTTGTGCCCGCCCTCATCCCACACATCATTTCTCACTCTTCCTCTGTAAGCTGAGGCAAAAGGAACAAGCAAGCAGGAAGTCTTCCACCCGACTTCTGACTTCACGTAACGTCACAGCCTACTTTAATTGGTCAGTGTCCTCCAATCTCTGTCATGGATGTTTTATCTGTGGGTTTAGGCACCAAGTCCTTGAGAGTAGATAGAAATCATGCCCAGCGAAATGTCACACACAGCTCTTGACAGAATGCAAGAACTTCCAACTGGTCAATCGGTACCATGGTGTGCGAGTCAGAAGCAAATGTCAAGCCTGGATGCCAGCTCTTTGTGCTAACATTGTGACAGTTTTTTTGTCCTGTGAACTATTACTGGATGCGGTGTGCAAGTATATTGTTGGAGCTCCTGGTTCTTTGGAATTAGGTATGTTAGAATTAGAATGTACCTACATTGATTACAGCTTTGGGAGATGATTATGCTTTTTGTTTTGTATGATAAAAAATAGAAGGCCGCGTATTTCCTCTAAGAGACTTTTGAGTTTTTTCTGCTAGCAGGTGGCAAGGGCAGAGACTTTCCTTCCTTGGCCACTTCTCAGTCTCCGTTGTATTAGGCTTGCCTTCCTCTTCATTCCTCCCTTCTGCCTCCTTCCCTTCTAGCTTTCCCTCTGCTGGCTCTGTTTCAAACTCCCTGAGGAGGCAGTTCAGGGTCTATCCTGTGGGAGTCGGTTTTCAAGTGGTCTTTTTGCTCATGAAACACCTATCATCAGTTCCTTGGATTTTAATGTCTAGACAGATGTATGTGCTCCATCCGAAGAGAAGTGCTGTGGAATCTGGTGAGTCGTGTGCCAAGATTAATCTATTCCTTGGATGTAGGTACTCACTTAGTTTTGCTTGACTGGAAAATTCTCATGTAGCTTTTGCTTAATGTCTGAGTAATTGGAGGGAGAAGGACTTTGTTCTGTCTTTCTCCTTTTGTGACTTCCCCTTTTTGCACTTTATTTGAGATTATGAACAAATGTGATTTCAGATGAGGAACACTTAACAGTGAGTCAGGGAGATGAAATTTCACTGAGATGCAGCGCACGGAAGAAAAAATGTGTGAAAAATCACGTTAACGGGGTTGTCTTGGTAGCTAGTAAAGCAGAGGAAGGAAATTCCCGCACAGCAGGCTTTAATAAAATTGGCAGGCAAGGAGGTTGGACTGTGTGAGAATACTGGGGAGGAATACAGAGATGGAGAGCCAGCGAAGGACTCATATGGGCCTATCAGACATTCTTTTTCTGCACCTAATTTATTCTTTAAATGAATTTCCAGATGATAATTGTTTTCCCATAAATGTGTGTTCGTAGATTTCAGAGCCTGGTTGTGTGCCTCTTGCAACACAGGGTTAACCAAGTATTAGGCGATATTATGGTTTGAGACTAGAGATTTCTGATTCCAAGGATACTTCATGAAGAGTAGTCCGTTATATCTGTGCATCCCAGACTTTGTATTTGGAAATTCAAATTTTCAAAGAAGATGAATCAAGACACGGTCATTACTTAAGAAAAGAAGGGATTCAACACGCGATTGTATTAAAGACACACACACTCACAATACATGCTCCTCAAGGGCTTTAAAAACATTATTGGATTTTTACACAGCTTTTCTGGAATGTGTGTATTTATCACATTAAGCAAGGCTACTACCAATATAAATATAGGAGTGCTATTTTGTTGTTGCCTTAGTCACTTTACCAAAGATCCACATTTATTTAGTTGTTTTGTCTAGTTTTAATATCTCCTCCACCTACCAGTTTGTAGGATTCTTGAGAGCAGAACTTTCTTTCTCTACTTCACAGGTGTATCATACATACTTAGAACACTTTGGGCAGATAGTAAATGCTCAGTAAATTTTTACTGAATGAATGATATTAAGATATCCAGGAAAGTTTGCCTCACATTAGTAAATCATCTAAGCCAAAGGTGGCAGCCAGCCCAGAACTCCCCTACCCCATTATGTCAGTGTCTGTCCTTTGAGTCACACTGCAAGGGCTTTCACGTGAGGGGGCAGCATGATCCCAAAGCAGTCCTCGGGAGAGACTACCAACTGGGACGTAGTGTGTCCCTATCTGCCAGATTATTTGCTTATATTTTTTAAAGTATTGGTTGGGATAACAACTTTACCACTTACCTTTTAGAGACTTCTGCTGAAAGGCCCTCCCTAAACTGAGGTTGGTGGCCACGAGATTGTCAGCAGCTTTCAGAGCAAAGGCCCAGTGACTTTAGCCTCCACCAAGTGCTTAATTAGTAAATGGCCTAGAAAAGGCAAAGCAACCAATTTTGCTGGTGACCCAAGGCTGAAATCAATACTGTCCTTAGAAGTGGAAGGTCACTTTCCAAGGGTGTCTGTCACTCCGAGCTTCCTTTACCTCCAGAGGAGACCATGAGCTTAGGCACAAAGTAGCGATAAAATGCCTACTTTAGCTGACGGTGTCTATTGTATCAAAAGAGGGGAGGAAATGGTCTAACGCCTGTGCCCCTGCTTTGTACCAGGTCCTGGAGGAGAGAGGAGAGGCCCTCAGCGCCTGCTGTTCTCAGTGGGGTCCCTCCAATAGCAGTTCTTGTATTAACCACTTCACCGTTTTGTCCTCATCTCGTTATCTGTTCTTGTTAGAATCTTTATTATTCATGGATGCAAAAAATCCCATCATTAAACCATCATAAATATTCATAACACTTTGCAATTGTGTGCATTTCATTAGCCACTTGGCAAAACTTCTCTGAAGTACCAGAGTTTTAAGGAAATCTGGTTAATGAGACCAGAGCCCAGGAAATGCAGGGTGGTTTTCCTACTTTACATTATTTGATTTTAACCTGAAAACAAATGCAGAATATAAATAATAATTAAAAGAGATAAGCAGGGGAGGCATTCCCTTGCTTTGCAGTGAAGAGCCACACATTCCTCGGCTTTGTCTAGATTGTACTTTTGTGTCAAGCCGAAGATAAGGGTGAACGCTGTCCTACAAGAGGGGAAATCAGGAGGCTGCATTGCTAATGGATGCATCCAGGAGCCTACAAAGGCCAGATAAACCCCCTGCTTCGGTTAACAGGGACTTCTCAAGTTCTGTATAATTACTGATGTCAGGATGGAGTTGAGATAAGCAGGGCCCTTTTGTTGGACTTATTATAGCAGATGGCCATCCCATTTTCAGGGCCTAAGAAAGAATTATATCCATCTCGCTCTCTTCTTCTAATCCCGTTTATCTAAACAGTGCACTCTCCATCAGTAAGGAGAGCTTTTCACGGTGGTAAAAGGGAACCCAGCAAACTTCTGCAGGGACCGAATAGAACAGGAATAATGTGCTTCCCAGCCGCCAGCCCTTCCCATCAGAACACACAGATATGAACCAGTGAGGACATTTTTTGTTTTGTACCACCCATTCTCAGGCTGAAACATTTATTTCCTGTCTTTTCAGCTTAAGAATTCTCACTACTGAAAAGGAATTTTTAAATGGCACGAGCTTGTAGGGAGAAAATATTTGTAGGAGTACGTTTCGTGGCTCTTGCCTGCCCTCCAGTAGGATGCCTCCATGCCATTGCCAACAGCACCTACGTTTGATAATTAGAGGCCTTCCCTGCAGCTAACAGGTGCCAGGAAATTTCAGTAATATCCAAGACTGCTCAGCAAGTTCTCCTTTCCCCGAGGAGCTTATGCCAAGCAGAAATGACTTACCACCAATCCCAGTATTAACTGGCTGAGAGTTACATCACATTGTTAGGCAATGTCACTTGTTAACGGGACAGCGCCCCAGGTTCCCCAGCAGAGGGCCAATTAATGAAGGCTCTCCTTGGTCTGCTCCTGTGGACCTAGTGGGTCCTTTTTTTCCACTATTGATTCTTGAGCTCATTTGTGGTGGTGTTTGCCATTCATCTCGTTGTTTGTTGGCCCATCTCAAATGCTCTCTAATTAGAGTCTTATTCTCTTAACTCCTCCCTGTGCCGAATGTTGTGGGATATCCGCAGGGAGAAGGGCTCTTTCCCCTGCTTATTTTACATTTTACCCCATCAAAAAAAAAAAAAAAGTCTGAGTATTCAAGAAAATCAAGGGTCATTTTATATAATTTATTGTGTCAATTTAGTTGTAGTAACCTCTGAAATATGGCAAATTTCTTCAGTACTGTAACACTCAAATTCAAAATTGGGTTTTTAAAATGCTAGCAGTGTTAATTACTCCCTCTGTGCTTCCATTGCATTTTCTCCATACCGTCTTATCCTATCATATTTGTTTAATAGACTATTTTGCTTGCAAGGAACTGTGATTCACCCAGGCTAACTCAAATAATGAGGACTTCAGTTAAGGATGACTGTGAAATCATGGAGTCGGAAGCTCATGAAAACCTCAAAAGAGAAGCTGGGTAATGACCGGGCATTGCGGTGACTGGAACTAGAAAGTGATTCTGGGTTTAAGGAAGCAGCTCTATGGAACTAAGCAGGGGAAAAAAAGTTATGGCTTTGCTAGAAGAAATGTGACTAAGCTGTTTTCTGTGTATCTCCCCCTGTTTTGTTTATCCACCTGTCTTCTGACTCATTCTATGTATGTAGAACCTCTTAAGAAGGATTTACTACCTGTCCTTGGTAACTGACTACATAGCAAGTAAGGGCAGAAATGTATTTTCCTTGCCAGAACACATATAGGACACTGACTACCTGTGGATTGGCTGCCTCAGAGCCAGGTGCCCCCTCTCTGTACAGTCAGCTGTGACCCA
>PVKM010007104.1:0-42232 GCA_004027735.1 Carollia perspicillata | reverse complement strand
TATATAAAATTCTAGAAGATAGAAACTAATTAGAGTGAAAAAAATCAAGTCAATGGTTCCTTGGGAATGAAGTTGGAAGTAGGGAGGGACTGCTAAGGGTTTCTGAGGAAAGTTTTGGAGGCGGTGGAAATATTCTTATCTTGACTGTGGTGATGGTTTCCCCAGTATAAAAACATGTCAAAATTGATCAAATATATTCGAGTGTGTGTATTTTATTGTGCTTTGATTATACCTCAGTAAAGATGTAAAAAAAATATGTAATACTCTTTAATAAATCTATAAAACACAAACACAACACAAAATTGAACAGCTGCCAATACGCATTTGGTTGAATAAAATTTCATTTAGTCTGTTTTACTTCAAAATGTGCTTTTTTCTTTTTAAAGATAAAAAGAAAATAATGTTTGAAAATATGACATTATATTTAGCTGCAGTGTTGCAGAAGTCCTACTATTCCAAAAGGTAATACCGTCCCATATTGCTTTATACACTTTTATTCAACCACATCTTAGTCTTGTAATTTATTACATATACCGAGTATCGCACTTAGAAATAATCTATTAGAATATCCAGAATAGTAATCAGCATATGAACAAAAAAATGATGAATTTTACCAAAGGGACCACTTCCATGTAAAATGATGGTTATCTACACATGGTTTTATCATTACAAGTGTAACACAGAACTTTAGTATACTTCTTATAATCCAGAAGACACGGTCTCTACGTAAAAATACACATATAATGGTTACACACCTTAATAAAGAAATATCCTCAACAAAAAACGTTGCATTCGTACAGTGAGTGCATTTGTCCCCGACATGGTCCTCATAGGTATTGCACGGAGGTTATTGTGACGGGCACTTACGCTCACCTGCAGGTCAGGAAGAGATTACTGTAAACCACAGCTTGGCTTCCATTTTCTCTAGGCTCCAATTTTCTCACCAATAAAATGAGGAGGTTGGGCTTGATTATCTTTTAACTCTACTTCAACTTTGAAATTTGCTTTATTTTTATCCTCACACTACTAAGGAAAGCAGGATCAAAGGGTGATGCTGAGAAAGGTGATGGGAGTTGTACAAAGTCAGTTAAGGCCAGGTGTGGAGTTAGGGTCCTGTCACCGCACAGCCAGCTCTGCCCCTTCCCACTGCCACACACTGCTCTGTGAGCCCACGGTGGCCGTCGTCTCAACAGGACCTGGGCTTACCGTCTGCAGACTGCTGAAGTTCTGCTTGAATACATGTAGCAACAAAACGCTCAAGGGCATGGGCTTATGACTCTATGATACTTATTTTTGTATTTAAAATTCCCAGTACATGTGTGCGTGTAGACGAAGAAATCCTCGAGAAAACAGATTTCTCTTACAACTGACTTCATATTAGCAATAGTATTTCTCTCGTATGGATATTTAATAAAGGAATGCTCAATAACCTGACTACCAGCACGCTTTCCTTCAAGAACATTTTTTTTTTGTTTTAAAAAAGGCCAGTTTTTTAAGAAACTGGCGAGGTGCCACGAGACACAGAGCACAGCTGAGGTTGCACGCGCCTGCTTACCTTTACCTGATGGGCTCTGGGTGTTTGGATCTAGAAACTGGGGCGGCAACACAGGAGTGTGAGTTGTAGGTTTAGAGACCCCTGAGAGTTGTTTAACAACTTCAGATTGGGAAGAATTCGATGTCAGTGCCTTCACTTGCTAAACAAGGTCATCGTTTCTACCCTTGAAGGCTGGAGCAGAAAGATATCCTTCTCCCCCCACTATTTTATGATGAAAAGTTTCACATGTACAGTCAAGTTGAGAGGAATACAGAGCGAAAGCCCATTTCTCTCCACCTAGGTTCATAGTTAATGTTTGATCACATTTGCTGTTTATCAGATACCTGTGCATCTTTCCATCCCTCTATTCTTTAATCAATCTACTTTACTTTAATTGACTCTTTAATCTATTGATTTTAGAGAGACAGGAAAAAACATACCAATTTGTTGTTCCGCCTATTTATGCATTCACTGGTGGATTCTTGTACTGTGTCCTGACCAGGGATCAGACTCACAATGTTGGCCTGTCAGGATGACAATCGAACCAACTGAGCTACCCGGCCAGGGCTGTTTTATTTTTTATCCATTTCAAAGGTAGCTGCAAATGTCAGTATACTTTACCACTGAACACTTCCACCTGCATGAAATAGACATCAAAATCTTTATAGTGTTTCATTAGCAAAATTAACATACAATGAAATACATTAAATGTACCACTTGGTAAGCTCTGACAAACCTGTATGCCTGTATAACACAAACCTCCATCAAGATAAAAAGCATTTTCATGGCTCCCTCATGCCCCTTTCTGGTTAATCACTGCCCCTATCCCTCCTGTTCTGATATATTTTTATCATAAATTAGTTTTGCCTGTTCAAGAACTTATTATAAATGGAATCATACGGTTTTTTATGTAGCATAAAGGTTTTCAGGATTCATCTATGTTGCATGAATCAGTAGTTTTTCTATTTTATGGCTGAAAAGTATTCCATTAATGAACCTCACAATTTATCTTCTTCCCTTTGCATACCTCAGCTATATCCAAAAATGGCTATTCTAGATAAAGTTGCTATGAACATTCCTCTGTAAGTCTTTTTGTGGACATGTTTTTATTTTTCTTGTAAAAGTACCAGGAGTGAAACTGCAGGTCCCAGGGCACATACATGTTTAGTTTTATAAGAAATTAACAGAAGTTTGTCCAAAGTGGTTGCATAATTGTACATGCCCCCTAAAAATCTGAAGGTTAGTGTTTCTCCTCATCCTCACCAACATTTACTATTAGTCACAGTGAACTGAGCCATTCCAGTGACTGTACCACAGGTGATTTCATTTGCAATTTCCTAATGCTTAATGATGCTAAGCATTTTTTCCCATGCATCTATTATGTATTTGTCCATCCTCTTAGGTAAAGTTACTGAGCAAGTTTTTGCTCTGTTTTTGTATTGAATTATTTGCCATTTTATTATCGAGTTGTAGAAGTGCTTTTATGTGTTCTGGAAAACAATCCTTTGTCAGATATGCATTTTATAAATTTCTTACAATGTCTTTTGATTAGCTCAAGTTTCCAATTTAATTAAGTCTAATGTATCAATTTTTCTGATTTTTGCTTTCTGTGGCCTAAGAAACTTTTACTTACCCCCAAATCACAAGATATTGTGCTGTCTTCTTTCAGAAACTTTATAATATTAGCTTTTATTGTTAGGTCTACGATTCATTTTAAAGTAATTTTTGTGAATGGTGTAAGGTAGGGATTGCTGTTCTAGAATTTTGCAACATCATTTCTAAAAATGATTTCCTCTCCCCCCGAGACTGCTTTGGCGCCTGTGCTGGAAATCAGCTGACCACACGAATATGGCTCTATTTCTGGGCTCAACGGCGTTCCACTGATCTGTTTGTTTCTTGTCATGAATGTATCACAAATCTTGATTACTATCATTTTACATTAAGTCATGAAATCAGACTTTGTTCTTCAAACAAACAAAAAAACCTGCTGGGACTTGGGTTTGGATTACACCGATTCTACACATCAATCTGGAAATAACTACTATGTCAACATTATTGAGATTTCTAAGCAATAAACATGGAATCTCTTCCTATATATGTAGATCTTCTTTAGTTTTTAACCAATGTTTTATAGTTTTCCATGTAGATATTTTACATACGTTTTGCTACAGTTATTCGTAAGTATTTTTCCAATTCTTTATATTAACATGTAAAAAAATTTAAGTTTGTACATTGACACTCTATCCTGCAACCATGTTAAATTCATTTATTAGTCCTGATAGTTATTTTACAGATTCTTCAGGGTATTTTGTGAAATCAACCAAGTCATCAGTAAACAGGAAGAGTTGTACTGCATGCTTTTCAATCTATATTTCTTTCATCTTTTTCTTGTCTTATTTTACTAGCAAAGATCTCTAAATCAGTAACTAAGAAAAAAGATACAGGAGACATCTTTGCATAGTTATCAATCTTAAGATGAAAACATTCAGCATTTCACCTTCCAGTATGTGAGCTGTAGATTTTTCAGAGTCAATTTCTCTGTTTAAAGTTCCCTAGCATTTCTCTTTGCCTCAAGTTTTTAGTATAAATGGGTGTTCCATTTTGTCAAATGATTTTTCTACATTTACTTAAATAATCATGTAATTTCTTCTCTACTCTGTGCTTCCAGTGAATTACATAGATTGATTTTCAAATACTTAACTTCATATTCCAATGATAAACCCAACTTGTTGGTGGTATATTTTCACTTTTATGCATTCCTGCATCCTATTCATAGTATTTTGTTAAGGTCTCTATTTTTAAAAAGTTCCTTGTGTGCTTTTGTTTGTCATCAAGATTATGCCACTAGTTTAATTCTTAAGAAAAGGCACGATAGACAATAAAGTGAATTACAATTCATATTACCCATAGATTAGAAAATATGCACTCCATCCTGTTTCTGTTTCAAACATTTGATTATACAATTGCATTTACCTTACTTAATAAGTATGCTAAATCAGTGACTGGCTCTATGACTCCTTCACTACCACTTTCCCACCACATAAAGGGCATGACAAGATTATTCATAACTTATTTGACAGCCTGGCTAGTGGCTCAGTTGGTTGGAGCATCATCCCATACACCAAAAGGTTGCAGGTCTGACCCCCAGTCAGGGAGGGCACATACATAGGTTGTGGGTTCGATCCCCAGTTGAGGCGTGTATAGGAGGCAACAGATCGATGTTCCTCTCTCACATCAATCAATGTCTGTCTGTCTCTCCTTCCCCCCCCCCTCTAAAATTGATAAACATATCCTTGGGCAAGGGTTTTAGAAACAAATATATATTGTATTAGCACAGTATTAATTAGGAACATATGAACCTTATTAAAAATCACATTTGTGCAGCAGAAACTGCTCCCTGCAAATCTAACATTTTTATTTGATCTGATACCGAAAACAAATAAACATCACAGGTGTTTAGGTTCTTTGTAGTTCCCTAGTGAACCAAAAGGTGTAAATCATATTTGTTTCTCGGGATGTGCTATCTCATTTCCTAATGGGTTTGGAGCAAGAGTCCAAAACAAACAAACGAACAAACAAACAAGCAAACCCCTATAATACCAGGCACACAAACTGCTTGTGCACTGGTTTGTTATGTATAAAAGCAATATGAGAAAGAGGATACGGGGATATTGTCCCAAAATATATTTTTCTAATATTATTTTCTTCACTTGAACTTACTAAGAAAAATAAGAAGAAACACCAGCTAGCTAGCTATATGATCTTTCTTTTAAAAACCAGACTTTATCCACTTATTCTCTCATTCATCTCATAAATGTGAATTAAAAATGCTGCAAATTTCTCAGCACACAGGGCTAGGGAAAAATTGGGTTGACAGGGTTCAGTTTTGACAGTGTATCCAGCTGTTTATAACTTTTCATTTTTTCCATTAACCTAACTGGTATCAGTATATGTAAAGTTTCAACACTTGCAGCTAGGAAATGCTTCACGAAAGAAAAATGCTTTCTTTGGAGTTTACAAATGCCATTTGGTCTAATTTTTCAGCAAGGGTTTGTCTAGTTAGATTATGCGATTTTTCCTGGAGAGCAACAGCAAGAGAACGTCTCCCATGCTGTCAGGAAAGGAGAGGCGTATTTTTGTTCCTTGGAAGAAACATAGAATGTAATGGGCAAAATGTCAAGTGGGTGGGGAGCCATTAGCCCACATAAACCTCCAGAGAGATCTCCAGAAAATGGAATTCTGAATAAGACATTACACTAGTACATTTGGTTTCAAAATAGAGTCCAAGAAGGCAGAGTGGGGCTGAGTTTTACAGGGGCAGGACTCACACTAAGGGTTTCTGCCCAGACGGCAAGTGACTGTGAGGGTCTGAGGGCTGACCCAAGTCAGGAGTTATTGAGGGAAACCCGAATTTCAAAAACTAGAAATACGAACTACAAAAAAGAGCTGAGCGAGTGAAGGCAGGATCCACACTGAGAATGCAGGCGTCTATGTCAGGAGCTGGTTCAGGGCGGGCACCTGGGGTGAGTGCTGCGCTTTCCTCCGCCTGGACTTCTCGTCTGTCCGAGGGCTGTGTCCATGGGAAGTGTCGGAAAGGCTAGAAAAGCTGAAAGCAAGACTCAGGTCAGGATTCGATTCTTCACTATGAACTTCTCATTACAGCAGCTCCCTGCCATACAATTTTATATTCTTTTATTAATTTATTTAGTACATACTTTTTGAGCAGCTCAAAGTCATCTTTTTTCCTACAGATGACCTCTATTTTAGGTAAGTCTGATATTTTAAAATAATCTATGTTTAAAAACTACTAAGTTTTAAGTTAATGATGCCTCAATGTTATTTTTACCAGGATTTATTAGGACAGAGGTCCAGATCTCATCTGTGTTTTGCTATCTTAGAGACTTGGACGTGTGGGCCAAAGATTATTTTCACGGTTGATATACAAGGTCTGTCCAGAAGGTATCCAGCCATGCAATATGAAAAATAGAGATATTTGTTAAAGAAGATACAAGAAACACTGTACATAGGACAGTGATGCCTCAGTCCCCTTCAAAGCAGGCACACGTAGTTTGAGACCACACATAGTTCTCCCAGTTGCCATCAGCTACCCTATCATATTTTCCTGAATCTCAACAATGGTCTGAAATATCTTCCCTTTCAAAGGTGATTTTAGTTTTGGGAAAAGCCAGAATTCACAGGGCCCTAAATCTGGGCTGTGGCAGGGCTGAGTCACCTGGGTGATCTGATGTTGGGCCAACAAACTCTACATGTGATGCATGAGCTGGTGCATCGTTGTGATGAAGCTGCCAATCACCAGTTGTCCATCTGAATCATCTGAACAGTTTTCATGGAGGAATGTTCAAGCTTAACACAAAATCTGATGCAGATCTGTAGCTCCGTTCACATGTGCTGACTCCTACTTACAAGCTCAGTTCAGTATCTCCACCCACTACTATGTCTCGATGGCCTGGTTTTGCCTGAAAATAACTAATTGGGCAGGATAGAAATGTTCATGTACACACCTCAACGATACCCAGGATGTACACCTTTGTAGAATGCAGATGTGGTTGCAGAAACTCAACTCAAATTTCCCTAGCTCTTACCATCGCCTCCTTCCTCAGATTCTATGGCCAATGCTCTCTGTGAGAAGCCCTGTGAACACCACTGTGGCCATTCCCACAGCGGCAGGGGATCCCTCATGCTGACAGCGCCAAAGCGGCAGTCTCGGGCAAAGCGAGGGAGGATGCTGCTTTCCTGGTGTCACAGGCCACGGGAGGAGCCTGTCATGGTGCTGTAAGCTTCCCACTGTCTCAGAGTTTTCAAGCAGCTCTGTAGGTTTTTATTTATAGCCTTTCTGCTATTTCCCTCAATTCCCAAATTCTGTGATCTCACATATCCATTAAAAATAACTGCAAAGTTTAGGTGTTTTTGCAGTTTGTATAAAATGCTTTGTTTCTTAAGTAAATTCCAGCTAACGCTGTCAAGAATGGGATCAGTTTTAGCAAATGTACACATATTTAAATTGTGCAGGATGAATATTACTAAGCTGTATTTACATTGGGCCTTTACCAGTCTCCGCCTCTGAGTTCGGTTTCACATTGAAATGACAGCACGTAGAAGAGTCCCCCCACATCAGGAAAAGGTACAAACCAAATGACTTTGGAATCAGCTTCTTAGCTGTGGGGGTTGGGGATGAGAGATGGCCAAGGACATTGACTTTTACTATTTTCATGTTCATAACCAGCTGTCTATAAGCATATGAGAAAGTTAACTTCAGAAAATACGATTTAGGAAAAGAGAAACACACTGAATAGTAGAAGTCTTCCTTGTACCACAGTTTGCTGTTCATCAGTGCTGACAAGCCCAAGGGCAGCAGATAAGGACTTGGACCCCAACATTTCAGACATGGTCCATATCTGTAATCTTTCAAGAATAAAGTAAACTAATTTCACAGTTAGCTTAAAAATTATCGTTAGGTTATCAGTGTTGTTGATTCTGGGCAGGCTGAGTTCTGAACATCCTCCAACACCTACCTATGTGCCAGTACTGTCCAATATGGCAGCCACCAGCCACATACATATGGCCATGCAGTGCTCGGCACGTGACTCATCCGAACTGTGATGGTATTTTGATTACACTCGCTTAAACACAACATGATTCATGTTCATTTAACTTGTTTCTCTTCATGTTTTTATGTGGATACTGGAATTTTCAACTTCTTGAGGTGGTTTGCATTAAAGGTCCATGCCACATTTTTCTGGACAGCAATGGGATAACCCATCAGAAGAGAGTGTGGTGAAGAAAGGCCTCAGAGCGAGCAAGTACAGAACAATTCCTACAAGGAATTACTACTACAGAACCGTCCTTGTCCCAGATGTCGCAATCCTCAAAGTGACAAGAGAAACCTTTGTGCAGAGAACCTGCACCACTGACTGTGCTTTTAGTAGAGGAGTCTTTTGAAATCATCAACAAACACATATTAAATTATATCCATAGCTTTGAGGTGATAACAAATGAGCTGTAGAGATAGGGTGTGCATGAAAATTATCAGCTGATGGTAGCTGGTGTTGGGTGTGATATCACTATATAGTGATACAGTCACGATCATCAACCCCCTCCCAGCTACTATCCAAAACCATTAGCAAATGGTCTATTTCAGCGATTGCCAAACAATGGCATGCAAATCCAATCCCGTCACCACCTGTTTTTTTTAAATACAGTTTTCCTGGAACACAGCCATGGCCATGTGTTTACATATTGTCCATGGCTGCATTTGTATTATATTTTTAAAGAAATCTATGATCAACCCTAAAATAAGAGTGGTCCTTTTAAATTACATGTCTGTCCTCTGCTTAAAATTCTCCAATGGCTTTCCATCTTGCTCAGAATATAGGAGAGTAAAACCAGAGTCCCTCCCACTTCCATGACCTAATAAAGATCAGCAACTTGCTGTTCTTGCAGCTCCTAGAATGTACCAAACAAACTCTGGCATCAAGCCTTTGCCCTTACTGTCCCCTCCTCCCACCCAAAAGGTTCCGGACCTAAGGATCAAGTCCCCTCCTCAGCTCCTTCAGGTTGTGTGCATATGTCACTGGATATAAAATAGTCACCTCCCTCCTTTCCTGCTTTATATTTCTGTGTAGCATTATCATTCACTGACCTATCATATCTCACTTCAGTGTTACTCTTTTTCTTCCAACGAGAAAGAAGCTCCAAAAGGTCAGAATTTTTGTGTTTTCTTACTGTTATATTCTTTGCATCTACAAAGGCCCATATATACATAAAAAAGTGACTGGGGTGTCCATTATTATTTAAACTGCATATTGTATAATAAAATGTAGACAAGATGTGATTCCTTCCCTAAGTGGTAAGAAATATAAATGAAATAATTTAAAATATATGCATTGAGATAAAGTAATAGACAACTGGAGTAACTATATATCCTTTTCTTCTCTTCCCTCCTTCCTTCCTATCCCTACGCATCTGTCCATCAACTTAACCATATACCTACCCAGTAGCAAAAACACTTATAACAAGGAAAGCATGATGGTCTGAGAAAAGTAGCCAGCTCCAGCTATGACTAATGTTGAAATGCTTTTCAGAAATTTGTTGTACAAAGAGGAGCAAAACCATTGTCCATGCTGAGAAATGGAGGAAGAAAGATGATTCAGAATTTCTGATGGCCCAGATCAATGGTTTTCAAACTTGGTTCAGCAAGTAGTTTTTTCTTATTTTTTATAAGGAATTTCATAGAACTCCAATACACAATTTATTTTTTTAGCAATGCACTTTTTATTTTTATTTTTAAAACTTGTAATTGTATTATTTCCATTCCCTTTTAGCCCCCTTATTCCCTCCTTGCCCCTGCAATAATTAAAGGAGCCGGTGGAAGCCTTCCCTTTCTGAGAAGTTCAGAGACACCTTACCTTTCCTCCTTTTCCTTTGTATTTCAGACTCTTTGAAAGTGACCAACTTCTAAAAATGAGATCCCAGGGTTTTTGTCATTTTTATAATTTAAAAAAGTTAGAAAATTAGGAAACTAAGAATTGGGGGCCCTGGCATGGTAAAGTTAAAATACTGTGTCCCAGCACAAGCACTGTAGGTGACACAACAGACTTACATACTAATAAAGAGACATCCATTCCCAGCTGAGCTGCATTCCTAGCCTCAACTTAGCCATTTGTCTTTCTTTTCAACTAAATGGAAGCCAAGATAAATGAAAATGTAGACATCAGCAGCAGTAACCTGATAAAGATCCAGATACCAGTGCTGCTGACGGAGCAGACAGAGAGCCAGGCATGAAAATGAGCTCTTCATTCAGTTCTGACTGTAAGGAAAGCTCCCAGAACAATCCTTACACAATCTTCCTTCCTGTTCTTCACTTCCTATTGCTAATATTTAGACATATGCTTCTGACAGACAGAGAGGTCCACTCTCAGTTGAATGGTTTATTTGCTTATCATCATTTGAACCCACTTGGAAAGAGAAGTGATAAATCATTCTTATTACCATCAATCAGAGGAAAAAAAGCAATCAGGAAATATATCAATATCGTCCAACAAATACTGTGACATAAAGTGATATGTAGGACAGGAGCATGTTACCTACAGTTTTGAGGTCTTATATTGTATTGATTCCTTTAATCAAAGAAATCCAAAGACATAGATATAGATTTTTCCACATTTCTATTGGACCTGCACAAATAATTCTGTTTTTCTTTATTTAAATGTTTCTCCATGATTCTTACTGTCTGTGCCACATGCCTTTGGCCAGAGGGTGCTCTAAGACCCAGCGGGGTTAGAGCCAAGACTACACCTCCACCTTGGGCTTTGACCACCAGCAAAGTATTTAAATGTTAATTACCTACAAGCTCACAGTAATTCTATTGGGTTAAGTAGAGAGAGAGAGAGTTATTTTTATCTCTTAAGAGTGAAACTACGTATGATAAAAATGTGAGTATTACAGCACGATATGGAATATCAACAGCAATAGAGTAGTGGTCCTACTACCTATACCGGCTGCAGCCTAGTTCCTCACCCTAAATACCCTAGTCAAATAGCTGAACTCAAAATTATCAAGTAATATGCATTTATATTTTCAGAATCAGTTTGCCAAGAAATAAAACTTTTCATTGGTGAGAAACTGGCCAACGTAATGCCTAATTCTAAATGGTACAATATTTCTTCTTGAGTTTTCTTGAGCCAAAATATACTGACAGCCAAATTTCAAAACTAAAAAACAAATTTAGGGATGGAAACTTAGATGTAGTAAGTAGGGCCAATTATTGTTCTCTTTGAATGAAATTGTCAGGCTTTGTATATTTTCATAAAAGGCGAAAGATTTATACAATTTGAAGAGAAACCAGAGCACAGACTTTGTATATTTTTGTAGGGAGCTTTCAAAACAGAAGTCACTCCATGATGAGCTGATTCAATTAAGTGCCACTCAGATGCCAGGTGAAGAATCCAAGTCCTAAAACATGGTTCTCCTATTTCACATCAAGATAGCCTTTAACTAAGTCATGGAAATTAGTGTTCGGGAAAAAGTTCAAGAGTACACACAACCGCCCTCTGTTCTCCAATTCAAGTCCTAACTCAACAAAAGCCACATGTGCATTTCCCACCATCCAAGAATAGGTGGCCTTAATCTTATTAATAAGTGACTGCCTCTGACCAATAGTATATAAAACACGGGTGCCACTACTTCTTCAGGAAATGATCCCATGTCATCATGATGCTGAGTAGAAGATGTGTGGAAAATATTCAGACACAGGTTTGACTGGGTATATTCTTATATCAATACTACTGGGACGTAAGATCAAAGACATGTACGAGAAAGAGAAAGAAGATGAGGCGAAGAAGGGGAGGAGAAGGAAGGGGAAAAGGGGGAAAAGGAAAAAAATCTTTTGCATACAGGTACACTATGATTTATACATAAATATCAATGAGTGATAAAGGTAGTATAATAGTAATGAAATAACTGAAGCTAAAATAATAGAACACCACTTGTCACACATACTATTACTCAGCATTTAAAAAATTACAACATCCTATGCTAGGCAGATTTTGGTCAACTTAATCTTGTGATAGATGATGGATAGTTCTACACACAGAACATGAACATATGTACCAAAAGCAATAGTCTTCATCCAACAATTTGATTTTCTGCATCTCCTGATAAATACAAAATCCAAAATATAGAAAAAATTATGTGTACAAAGGGGTTCATCTTAATTTTTTAAAAAAACAAAAACAACTGGCTTAAAACTCCATAATTGTCCTTTCTTTATTCTCAAGAACCTTCTGATTTAGTCTTTTCTTTCCACTGGGCTTCAAATGCCTTGAGGGTAGCAACTGCGTTTCTTCTCTCACCGCCTTTCAGTGCTCTCTCTCAGTCAGGTAAAAATGCCAATCAGAAGGCCAGTGCCAACTGCCGTTGCTTTCATAAGTGGTTAGACTATGCAACTGACTGGCAATTCTAGATGTCTCTTCAAATACCCACAAGGTACTTTGATTTTATACTGCAAATCTTTATAATAGATCTTATAATAGATCTTATAATCTTTATAATAGATATTATAGTGCAAATCTTTATAAATCTGGAAGAATGCTAGTGCTTTATGCTAGTGTTCAATGTATTTCAAAACACATGCCCCCCAAATAAAAGAATCAGCTCTGAAAACTTAAAATTTTGATTGCTAAGAAATACTAAGGGTTTGAAGGTAGAGTTGAAACCCCCCACAACATTAGAACATGGACAGAAACATGAACTATGTAAAGGAATGACAAGAGATGTAGAGGATCAAGTCAGGGGCCAATATCTGACTGACAGGAGGCCCATTAAGAAAGAACAGAAAAACCTAAGAAAAACATCAAAATAATAAAAGAAAATCCCCCAGGGCCATGGGAGATGCAGTTTTCAGATTATTCCAAGTACCACTCAGAATTAATAAGACCCAAACATCATTATGAAATTTGAGAATATGAGGATTTAAAGAGATCCCAAAAGATTAGTGAAAGAAAACCACACTGAACCTAGAATGAAAATGCAATTATTTTAAAGGCTTGTATTTCTTCTTCCAATGAGAAAAAAACAAAGATCAAACACTTGAAAGTAACAAATTGTACAAGCAGGTTATAAGCCACTTTTGAAGCAAACTGAATGTTATATGAGTTGATAAAATTAGGTTGACCCCTTTCATAGAGAAGCATGGGGGCTATAAAATTGCAAGAGAATATAATCAGAGCATCCTAATTGGCCCTATAATGAACATTTGCATAGATATAACATAAACATTGGTTTCTGCTTTTCAAATTTTAGTATCAACCTAAACAGAAGGATATAGAGAACTAAGGAAAAAGATATTGTACCAGTTAACGCCATCTCTTGAAGTAGATTTCTAAATACACTATTGAAAAGTCATTAAAAAATCAGAAGTACAGTTTTTTGAGTGATACACACATTAAAATTTATATTGAAGAAAATTATAGGAGACACAGACATTTATGTTCATTTGGATTGGTATTGGGATTGTGTTTGATTTTCTTTCTGTTTTACATTTTATGGAAAGTCACTATATTAATAATTGACAACCTATTAGTAATTGACAATTAAAAATCAAGCAAAAAGAAAAAAAATCACATGCATTATGTTAGCCTCGTTGATAGAAGGCATTACTAGAAACACATGAAATACCATTTGGGGACACATTGTGCAGAAGACAAACTGTAGCACTTAATTTACAGGCCAGATAAGATCATTTTCATCCTAATAGTATGTCCCACAGCGATTTCCGAGGAACACGAAGGCCCTTTTTGGCATGTGTGCGTCCTCAGAGTGCGCCCTTGCTCATCATGCACTCACTCACTTCAAATTAAGAAGAAACCGACGCGATGACTCTGCCAGAGGGACCTCCTCGAAATGCTAGCGTGGGTGGAAAGGGAACACGCAGTACTGTCTGCTCAGCTGAAAGAGCTGATAACCCCATTTTTTTCAAACTCTTTTGTTCTTCGGTATAAAACGCTCTTCCTCTGCTTCCATCTACTTGTACTTTTGAAGGACTTTTCTTCCAAAGATTCAGGTCACTTGATTGTCCTTGTGTGAAGAAATCATTTTGCAACTCTATGAGGGGCGGAAAGTGAGCACCACTAATCTCATGTTTTACATGGACAAACAGGTAAAGAAGTTAAATAGTGACATTATCACCATGAAGTAGCATTACAGTTCTTATTTTCTGACTTCCTAGACGTCCTTGTTTTGAGTCACAACGAAGTTATCTCATGGCATTTTAATGACTACTGCAAGAGTTTACAAATTCAGACAAGAGTAGTTACATACAACCCAGAACACACCGTCACAATGATGTCTAGCATCATACCATGAAACCGTTCCTCAAAATGTTTTCCATAAACTTCCCGAGAATACCAGGAACTCATATGAACAGAGGAGGAAAGTCAAGTTACACAGGATAAGAAAAAGAGAAAATATTAGTAATGAAAGTACGTATGTGTAATTGAAAATAACTCCATATTCAAGTTTCAGGATTTACTATTTGCCCTCCTAAAGATTCTGAGGATTAAGAGCTTCAAGGGAAAACAACAAAACCCAAATGAATGTTTTTTTAAAAAAACTTTGGGAGAAGTTTATGGTAAGCAGAATTGTAAGGGAGGGAAGAACCAAAGGTGGTTGAGAAAACTGCCTGTCAGAAGGCGCTTCACTAACGAAACATGAAGTCCCCTTCAATGAGGCGGCCCTGGCTGGCCCCGTCTATCCCAGAGTCGACAGTGCTCTGGAAGAGTAAGTCCTCCCTGCAAGTGAGCCAACGTGCCCATGTAGAAAGCACAGCCTGGGAACTAGCCCCATGAGAATAGAGCTTTTGCTTACATTCCTACCGGCAAGCAGACGGGAAGCACTCTCAGTCTGACAAAGAGGCAGGCAGAAGCCAAGGCTAAAAGTAGATTGCATTTCTGAGGTTCTAGCATTGAAAGAACGGAAACCATATGGGGATTACTTTATTATGCAACTGAAGCCTTCAGGTGGCTTTAAATTAAAAGGAATATTGTCCACCACATCCCTGGGCCTTTCCCCCTCTTTTCCACACCCTCCTCTTCTTTTCAAATTTTACAAGCTCCATGATTTAGTAGTGGAAATTCCCTAAATATAAATTAAGCACTTTGTCCACCCAAGAAGTTCTTTCTGGCATTCAACCAGTAGTTTGGCGTTAAAATCTCTTATTTGACTCTACAGAGAGTAAATGAACAGTTAAGTGTGCGTGTGTACTTTGATTTTTTCTTCTTTAGAATTATTCTCCATTATGTAAAGGTACTTGTTGGAAAGCATACATGCAGTGCATAGTGAAGAAATGTAACAACTGTAACTGAAATGTAGGTCACACCTCTAAAAAAGTACACCCAGTTTTTGTGCAACAGTATACCAGATTTCCTGCCACCGTCACAACTGTGAATATCCCCTTCGTGGCCCAAACACCTAGGCCTTAAACTCACCCAACCCTGCAGAGATACTAATGCTGACTGCGTTGGTCAGGACACACTAATGGGCAGCAGACAGATCACTGGCACCACGCTGCCCCCGCTCCACAACCCCAGTGATGCGTAAGTGCCAAAGCCTGCTTCTTGCTCACACTATGTGTTCAGCCTGGGTCAGACGGTCTTTCCATCACGGCCTCTACAAGACAAGACCGTAAAGACTCCATTTCATGTGTGTGTTTCCACTAAGGAAGGAGGGAGGGAATGAAGCAAATTCCATTGCGACTCTTAACTCATCACCTGGGAAGCAACATAAGTGGCCTCTGCTCACACTTCATGGGCCAAGGCCTAGCATGGCCATGCCTAACCTCAGAGGGAAAGGAAGTATGACTGTCCTATGTGGTCCCAAGGAGGGCAATTGATACATTTGTGATCATCCTTAATGTCCAAAGGAATCTTACAAAGGCTTTAAAGAACAAAAACTTTCTAAAGCCCATAAAATCTATTACAGTCACACCTTGGCATTCATTGGCTTCAGAATTCATCGAAGCTCATACTCATCGCATTTTGATGAGAAAAAAACAGGTTTCAGCACCGGGTGCTTGCACAGGACTCGCTGCACTTGCTAGAACTTATAAGAATCACGACACCACCCTGCAAGAGAAAATGCTTCATTGTTTTGTACTCATTGATTTTGACACTGTCACGAGTTCTGGAACAAATTAACATGAGTGCTGAGGTACCACTGTATTTGTTTCTTGAGGTCCATAGGTCCCACCTTACTCTTACTTTTTATTCCTAGCCCCTAGGACAGGGAACTTGATTTCAGCTTAACGAACAGCAGAGACTGGACAATATATATATCTATGACAGTTCATAGACCCTAGGGTTAGCTGGGTAGGTTAAGTGAAAAACTTTCTGCTGTTAATAACAAAGACAACAGAATAAGTGAACAAATGTTACCATTTTGTGCCTCAAATGCTTCCAGGGCTCTCTACAGGGTAAGAAAAGAGTGCTCAGAAGACTTAAATAAGCTTGTTAGGACAGAAATTCACAAGGATATATGGAAAGAATGTCCTTGCTAGTCCTTTACAGAGAATCAAAAGAATATTTCATCACTTGCCTACCATTAGTGAAGGTACACATTTTCTCACCATTAGGTACTCAGGGTCAGGGTATTCCATTTTAAGATGAATAAGTCTCTTTACTTAGTACATACAGAACAGCAAAAGAACGCCAGCCTGCATAGATCTCGCTTTCTCAAGAATCAGTCCAAAAAACGTGTTATCAAGAGGGAAGCTGAAGGTCAAATAAGAACGAATACATAGAAGTGGAACCTTATTTTTTCTAGCTCAGGAATACTTCCTAGCATTCCTTGTCTGGTACATTAGGCCTGTCCCCCACCCTGAACTTTTAAGTGGGATGAGTAAAGGAAATTTATTGGAAGGAGACTTGGGAGGCTTTTAGTAATGTTAGAACACTGCTTACTATTTACTAGATACATGGAGAGACTTAAATAAAAAATTCATGCCAAACAGTATCTGTACAAGAAACCAGCTGTTCTTATTTACTCCAACAGACATGGTCACACAGTTCTCCAAACTCTATTATCTAGGCTCAGAGAACTACTCTAGCAACAACTGCATGGGCTCTGAAGCATTTCAGGTCACAGAACAAGGCCCTCATTCTACAGAGAACTGCTGAGACAATTTATTCTAAGAACTCTAAATTCCACCTAAAAGCTATCAAACCTGAACAAGAGGGAAAAACAGATCTTGCCCTCATGTAGGCCAGCTCCTAAATTACCTTCCTTCTCCCTTTCATGCCCAAGACCAGGCAGCCGTCCTGGCCCCACAACCCCACCCCTCCACTCGAGTCCTTGATGACTGACACCATCCCTTGAACTAGGACCAGATGGGGATGGTCCCGATTTAGCACAGCCTTGCAGTGGTAAAGCTTGATCATATCTCCAACCTATAAGGCATTTTAGGTATAGTCCTCTCACTTGAGAGGTTTGTGAGCACTGGGTTTTTAAAATTTTTTTGATCAACAGTAAATGACTGAGCACTCTATATCTACAAGGAAGCAGCTCTAAAGGCTCCTGGCTTTTGAGTACTGAAGAGGACGAATGAGAAAGCAACAGCTACGGGAGCAGTTAACTGACATTTAATGAGTGTTTTCTAACCACCAGGTTCTGTGTTAAGAGCTTTATAATTTCATTTAAACCTTAAAAGCAACCCTAGAAGCTGTGCCTAGTCACTTCCTTCCAAAGAAAATAGTATGAAAGAGGGAGGTGGGAGAGTGACTTTCCAGCAGGGAAACCTGGCAAACGTGACCTCAGCCAGGTGGCCAAGGTCAAAAGCAACAGTGATAAGCCATGTGGAAGGCATAAATCCTTGATATGACATGTTGAGAATGGTAACTCAACTTTGTGGTCTTCCTCTCAAAAACCTATAACCCAGGTCTAGTCATGAGAAAAATATCAGATCAATCCCAAATGAGGGACATCTATAAAATACTACCCAGTAATCTTCAAAACTGTCAAAGTCCTCAAACACAAGTCTGAGAAACAGATGAGAAGAGTCTAAAAGACATGACAACTAAATGCAATGTGGTATCCACGATGAGAACCCTGGAACAGAGAAAGAACATGGGGTGTGTGGGGGGAACTAGAGAAATCCAAATAAACTCTAGAGTTTAGTTAATAATAAAGAACTAACGTCAGCTCCTTAGTTTAGACAAACATTCCATAGTAAGGTAATTTGGTAACCATGAGGGAAACCAGGTGACGGCTGTACGAATACACTCTTTCCATCATTGCAACTTTTCTGCTCAATTAAAACTATTCTACAGTAAAGTTTATTTTTAAAACCCTCTGAGTACGGTGCTCTTATCTCCTTTCTAGAGATAAAAATCATAGATTAAATAGCTTCCCAAACTAACAAGCTAAAAAGAGCACAAGAATTTGGTCAGATGTGTCTATTTCACATTTAAGCAACCAGTGGGCTAGGCTGTGATGTCAGCCCTTAAACAGCATCTATGAAAACAATTTACCCAGATATATGCTGAGAAAGTTAAAATAATTTATTTCCTCATGGCAATACACTTTTATCTTAGTGCACGCTTGAACAGAAAGGGGACAATACCATTATTTCCAAAATATTTCATCTGTATTTTCATCACAAATATCAGTTACTCAAACAGTGTCATGTGATGATCACATTATATATATATTTGTATAATGTGTGGTGGTAACACATTACACAAATTAGCTTAAGATTCTGCCAAAACGTCAAGGTTTCAGTAGTCCACATGGGGAAAAAAGCATTAGCCAATGGACGCTTTACTCCATAATCCCCTCTCTTTCAGTCACCCCCACCTTCCCTTCAGATGCTGGATATTTCAGGGCTGATGAGCTCAGCCTGCTGCTTTAACAGGATGAGGGGCTATGAGTTTGGGTGCCCTTCGAAAGGAAATGACGTCAGCATACGGAAAGACTAGCACACACTCTGGGCTTCTTCAGATCCTGAGAGATAGAAGATCATCTGTGGCCACTTCAAACACCTGAAGAAAACTGAATGTCCCTGAAATATAAATTCTAACAGTGTTATCTCCCGCACCAGCGTTTCCCACAATGGGAGGCCAGCATCCCTGGGAAAACACCAGTGTCCTCTCAGAAAGACTCGAGCGGTCCAAGAAAGATTCTCTTCTTCCTTGGGGTTTGCCAAAATCAGACAGTAGGATTCAACAAATATTTCTAAATACAGTACTTAATATATTGTTCCCTGTGAGAATATAAAGTGGAAACGATCCAGCAAGTAAGAAAACAGGCTTCCTTCTGTGTGTGATTAGATTAGCTTGCCTAAAGACATGTTTTTCTCAATCTTATTCTATTTACAAATCTTTTTTTTTCCTTTTTTTTTAAGGGCAAGTGACTCCTTGAATTATTGATTTACTTTATCACCCTGGGCCTGTCACAGGAATAGCTACCCCCAGCCCTTTATACTTCAAACTATCCCAAGGCAATCAGTTAATGGCACCATATCTGTTTTAGTAGAAGACACGGATAAAAAAGAAAAAAGAGGAAGTGAATATGACACATTTCCCCACAGCATCCCAGAAAAGCTGCAGTAGAGTAAACAGAGGGCGCTAACTCTCCCGATTCATTGGACAATGGACACAGAACCCACCCCAAAGTTCAGCTTCTTCTCTTCACCGATGGGAAAGAAATGAACCACGTTCAAGAAGTCATAACTATTCCCCCAGACACACACATACACATTTAGCAAATTGGTAGTCATCCAAAACAAACCCTTCTTCTCAAGAATCTTCGTTATTTTTATAGCTGAAAGCATGAAAAATCTCCTCATTTTTGAGCCCTGGGAGGTTTAGGCTGGAATTTTTAATTTCTAACTTCATACACCAGTGTGAGAGGCCACACAGAAGCTACCCTTCCGGGATGAGTGTGATGAGACAGAGACTGGACATCAGAAGACTGCCCTTTGGGTAGGTTCTGGTGACTCAGAGGAGCATTTAAGCTTCTAGATGAGTATCTCCCAGTCTGCCTGAATCCTGATCCTCCTCTGCTCAGACATCCCTAATCTAAACCTCCTATTTATATCCACCTCAGCCTCAACATTCCAGATGGACGGACACTGAATTCATTCCTCTAATCTCTCACTCTTCAAATCCTCTCCCAGCTCCCCAGACGACACCTGCTGAACACTAAACCCAGATTGAGTTTCAAAGCCCAAAACCTACAAAATGAGGAGAGGTCAGATTTTTCAAAGCTCTTGCCGATAAGCTTTTCAGTGTTCTTTAAAGTTTTCATGAATGGTGTCAAGTTCTCCCAATGATTTTCCTATCTGCTTTTGGCTCTCCAGACACCTGAAGTTGCCAACAATCCACATGGCAGGGAAAGTTTAACCATGTGAGGGACCGTGGAGCGGATAAAACACACAGGCAAAAGGATGAAGGGAAAGGTTACTGTTTGTTTTAATGTTGACATGTCTGTATCACAGTGTTCACATTGGTATTAACTCTGTTAGTAAAGCCACCTATAGCAACATGTCCAACAGAAATGATCCATCCGTTTGCCTTGTGAAAAACACACAGCAACACCAAAGAGCCTTGCGCACTGCCCGGCACACGTGGACGTACATACACTGTTGAATTAGTCAATCGGGCGTCTTTGACATCCGCTCAACAGTCATCGAGAGAAAAAATGAAAAGTTCTTTCCCTCCCTATTCTTCACAGATATTTCTAGATAACTTTTACACTTAAAATGCTATTTCTATGACTGCCTTTTGTTGTATTTAATATTCAGGTAATACAAATAAATATTAGAAAATCGTTAAGGGCAGAGAGGCAAAATAAATAATTTAATTACTCTCAAATCACCTAGAGATCCTAATTTTTGTTTGTGTACATATGACCGTCCAAATATTTCCAATACCTACACATTCATATATACATGCAATGGGGTATTTTTTTAAATAGGAGCATACAAAAATCTATAACATTGTGTTAATGCCTCATTTGGTATTTTATTGTATATTTCTGCTATAATTTATTTGACCACCCTAACATCATTTAGACATTTATAACAAAGTACATTAAAATAAGTTTGTGATAAAGCATTCTTGTAGTAAAATATTTTTACACATGTTCAATCATAGGCTTAGAATGAATATTCCTGGGAGCTCTGTTGCTAGAACTATGACCATGCACATTTCATGGCTTTTGGTCTTGTATATAGTTGACCCTGGAACAATATGAGTTTGAACTGCTTGGTTCCCCCGGCATGTGGGTTTTGTTCAATAAATACTGTAAATGCATTTTTTCTTCCTTATGGTTTTCTTAGTAACATTTTCTTTTCACTAGCTTAATTTATTGTATATGATATATATATCTCAAACAAAATATGTGTTAACTGACTCTTTTTCTTATTGGTACAACTTCCAATCAACAGTAAGCTATCAGCAATTAACTTCAAGGGGAGTGAGAAGTTAAATGTGGGGTTTTGTCTGTGTGGGGTTTGGGGGTTCAGTATCACTAACCCCCACATTGATCAAGGGTCAATGATGTTGCAGAATAATCTCCAGATAATACATAAAGTGCCTCCTAAGTAGAACGTTTTTTTCTTGTACCTGTACTAACACAAGATAATATATTTCTTCTCAAACTTAGCCAGTTTCGATGGTTAAAGTTGAGTTGTTTCACTCTGCACTGCTTAGACAAAGATTGCCCACACATCAAACTATAAATAGTATGCATAACATTTTGAAACATTAGCTCAAAGTGGATACTCATAACCAATAATACATATAACCAGCTTGAGGAACTAATGCGTGTTTAAAGTGTATCAGAATGGTTCAATTTAGAATGAAATGTGTGTTGCTGTTTTTAAATTAGAACTTTTGCTTACTGCCAGACATTTAAGAATGTCTTAAATGTTCATATTCTCTCTTCACCTCATGGCCCACTTGAGTTTTGCTTTAAACGTGTGCACGCACATGTATGCACACATGGGTATGTATATGTGTAGGTGTGTGCACCTACATCCAATATATGTACATCCATACACATCCATATGGATGTGTATATATCCATATACATCCATACATCCATATCATGTATTTGATATATTATCACTGTACATGTATGTACACACAGAGAAATAGGAAAGCTTGCAGTTTTCCCTAGTCTCAGTAAATCAGCTGAGATGCCAGGAGCTACACTTTCTCTGTCCCGTAAGTACCGCAGGCTTGTCCTGACTCTGTGAGGAGGGCACAGCCCCAAACAGCCATAACTGACATCTGTGGTCAAGAAGCCGAGGTGCAATTCAGTCACGTGTGCCTGCTGGAGAATGCTCACTCATGCACCTGCTTCAACGGTGTGCGTTCAGCCTGTGGGTTTCCCTTGACTGATGTTGGTATAACTGCTTCATGTTCTCTGTGAGTGGAGGGAAGTGGGCTCTGCTCAAAGCAGTTGTGGTGCTCTGCACTTCCACTTGATGTTATACTAGGAGGAGCAAGTCACAGAGGCAGGCGTGTGCCCCTGTAGGCTCTCCACGCCTTCACTGGCCCATCGAAAAGGCACCCAATCTTAAAATAAAACAACAACAAAAAAAGGCTTTGAAAACCAGGAAACAAGTAAGTGAAGGAAGCATCTGTCTCTTTCATTCTGAACAAATCTCCCCCACGAAACAAACACAAACACATACACACACCCCCACACCACCACCACCACCACCACCACCACCAAAGGCCCGCTCATTGTACTATTCCCAGGCCTTCCTAGAGACTTTTAATTTTTCTTAACTAAGTGGATTTGTTTTTCGCCCAAACTATTCCAGTATTCATGGAATCATTCTGACCCACAAAAAATAGGAGGGGAAGTGCCTAGTTGAGTAAACTTCACAATTTTCAGCAAGGTTCAACCTACCATAAAAAAGGTCATAATAAATCATGTCCACGTGGATAGTTTTTCATCTTTCCACATTCATTTCTTATTTTCAAAACAAACATGATGTGTGCTAAGGTAAAAATGCAATTTTGCTATCTCACAGCCGAGCCAGTCAGCCATGCACACCCCCAGATGAATGAGCTGACGAGACTCTGCGGGCTTCAGCCATCCTCACACTCATCTTGCCTTCCAGTCTCTTTTACCATGAGACTCGATGCGATCACTATGATTTTATAAAAACTGGTAACAATGAAATCCAAAATATGTATACATTCTTACAAACTATGTGAAAAAAACTGGATGCCAAAACATTTCTGTCTCTTTAAATTACTCCATATGCCCAGGCAGGGAAGCTGTAGAAATGCTAGCAAAAAAATGTAATAATTGTACTCAGGTGAATTACCTAAAATTGCCTTTTTTGTACAATTGAAATACTGTCAATTTCAGACAGCTCAGCCTAAATATTTCCTTAAATTCAAACACACCACAATGCTTTTGGTGATTTGGACAAAAATACTGATAAAGTACAGAGAAATTTCACTTTCTTCATACTTGGACTTCCTCTCTTCATTGTCCCTCTTTCGCTTTGCCGGCCCCACCCACAAAGTGTCAGATGAAAAGAGGAATGAGAAGGGATCCTGAGTAATCACCTGGAAGTGGAATCCTGGGCTGGGCCCAATGGCAAGTTCCAGAGGTAGACCTATACTTCTAGTTACAAAGTTTTTTAAAAAATAGGGCTCTAAAAATAATGTTTTCTTTTCTCATGTCTTCTGTTCAGGGACTGTTTATCCTAAAAATGGCATTCATTCATCCAAGGCGGGGGTTGGGGGAAGAGTTAAGAGAACACTTGAAAACATAATTTTTGAACACTAGAATGAGTTAATCACGACTCATTTGTTACATTTCGTGTCAATTTTCTCCCTCTAGTTCCAGCATGACCTTCACATTTTCTAGCCATCTTGCCACGCTCTTCTTTCTAAGAAGCTTTTCACTGGGACTCACAAGAGTTGTCCAGACAACTTCACAAAGTATGAAAAGAAATTACTGAATTCTGCCCTTTACTATTTTGAGACAAGAGTATGTGTTAAAGTGAAATATCCACCCATCTTTGCAGGAAATAGAAAAATAGGCGGAAAAACCTGCATTTCTCAGCCATATATATACATAATAACCAGGAAGCCCCTGCCCCCACCTGGTATGCCAGCCAAATGTGTGCTGCAAACCTTCTGAGAGCTGTCAATGGCCAAACAGAGAGAGAAGATGCCAACTGAATGTAATAACATGGGGAAATCCCTTGAAATTTTAGTGGTTCTTTGGGCAAAGAGTGCTGATTAACTGCTGCTTTCAACAACAGTGCGAGCCTGACAAAAACTAGATTTACCCAACTTTTAAGAAAATATATTAACTGAGGGAGTGCTCTCATTTCTGTACCTTTTCTCCCATGAAGACTCGGAATGCCCTCGGTCCACAGGGTTATTATCGTCAACCTGACTTTGAATGTATTTGGGGTGGGAACAGGGCAACAGAAACTTTAGGAGTTTGGATCCAAAATTACAAAATCATGACCCAGTCAAAAGAACACCAGGTGTTTACCTAGTATGAACTAAATTATAAGATGTTTCTCTGTTTAGATAAGATCTCCATTAAGAGTTCAGTTTCTATTGTATTATTCCCTTAGAGACACTGTAAATTTTATATTGCAAGACAAAAACAGAAGCATGGGAAACCCGGACACAAGTCCCCTTGCTGTCCTGAGTCAAAGAAGTGTTTATGTAGTTTTACAACATGATCAGTGTGATTCTAAAGAACTGATATCAGTTCACCTTTGATACATGGCAACTGGAAAGTGCAATCATGGCTCATGTGTGCAACAATTCTCCTAGGAGGTATACAGCTCTTTTTCAGGGTGCTGGACACGCTCAGTCATTTAATCCTCTTTCCAGCAACCATAGAGGTAAAGTAGCACATTCCCATTTTACGTGGGAGGAAGTGAAGACTCAGAAAAGTAACTTGCCCAGATTGACAAAGCTGGTGGTAAAGCTAAGATTCAAACCCAGTTCTTCCTCATCCCAAAGCTTCTGTCTGTTCTCTCCTGAACTTCTGCAGAGCCCTATCAAGCAGCACCTGTGGGGATGGGAAGAGCGTTCTCTGGTGGCAGGGGGCAGGCCCTGCCTTGCCACTCAGGACAGATAAGGGTACTTGTTACTCAGCCTTAGCCAATATTCACTCACTCTGGGAGAATTCCCAATTCCAGCAAAGCCAGATCTTCTAGCTTCAGTGAAAAAACTAATCAGATTTTTATATAATTTAAAAAATATTGGCAGTTAGTTGCTTATTTTCCCAGAAAACGCCATATAGCAGATGATGTCAGTGCTGTGGGAGGGTCCTGGAACAGGAGGCCATGGTCGCTTCTATGAGGATTTGACAGGGCCAAGGTCGTGGCTGGGGTCGGGGTTGAGGCTGCGGCTTGCAGAGGTAAGGCGAAGAACAAGGCGTGCATCCCTGTCATCAAACTGGGTAGCCTGGTTGAGGACACGAAGATCAAGTCCCTGCAGGAGATCTATCTCTTCTCCCTACCCGTCAGGAATCTGAGCTCACTGACTTTTTCTTGGGGACATCCTTCAAGAATGAGGTTTTGAAGATTATGGCCATGCAAAAGCAGCCACTCAGGCTATAGGACCCTGTTCAACGCCTTTGTCACTATTGGGAACTACAATGGACAAGATGATCTGAGTGTTAAGTACTCTAAGGAAGTAGCCACTGCCACCCATGGGGCCATCATCCTGGTCAAGCTATTGTCCCTCTGCAGTGAGTTTACTTGGGGGACAAGATCAGCAAGCCCCACACCATCCCTTGCAAGGTAACCACCGCTGTGGCTCTGTGCTGGTACACTTCGTCCCTGCACCCAGGGGCAGTGGCATCATCTCAGCCCCCATGCCCAGGAAGCTGCTGCCGATGGCTGGTGTCAATGACTGCTACACCTCGGCCAGAGGCTGCACTCCCACCCTGGGCAACTTCGCCAAGGCCACCTTCAATGCCATATCTAAGACCTACAGCTCTCTCACCTCCAACCTCTGGAAACAGACCGTGTTTGCCAATTCTCTCACAGGGGTGTCCAACCTTTCTGCATCTCTGGGCCACACTGGAACAAGAGTTGTCTTGTGCCACGCATTAAATATATCTCAACACTTAAACACAAAAAAACTCATAATGCATTAAGTAAATTTACAATTTTGTGTTGGGCTGCATGTAGCCACAGGCCGCAGGTTAAACATCCCTGCCAGGAATTCACTGATCATCTAGTTAAGACTCAGATCAGGTTTAAATTGTGTAGAGGACTCAGGCTCCAGTTGTGGCCAGCATGTAATTTTATACAATTTTATAAAGTGAATTATACCTGTTAATAATAATATATAACATATGTGTGATATATAATATTATATATCTATACTGTCAGGTGGTTCTCTAAACACACACACACATACACACACTGCCTTGTACGGGCAAACACAGCGCATATGTCAGCTGGATGAGGCTCTGTGGGCCATCAGTTCATGATGTCTGCCCTACGCCGCCTTCATTCCCATTCATTATATCCACCAGGAAGCCACACTACCGTCCCAGTCCAGTGGAGTCTTTGTTAATTTTTATTAGGGTTCCATGCACTTGGCAAATCAAAACACTCCTTAACACTACAGATAGTTTCCGTGGACAGAAGAGAGGCATACGGTTTAACAACAGAAGCATCTATCCAATCACATGTTCAGATGAACCTACACATGAACAATAAAATACCATCACAGCCACCAAGCAGGCAAGTCCAACAGCAGGGACAGCAGCCCCTGGGTTCAATGAGTCCCTTCTTTCCAAGACCTACAAACTAGTAAAAATTTCAAAAAGGCATATCACTAAGGCAAAAAACACCTGCAGGAATCACTACCCCACAACCTCTCTTGTCCCTCTTTCCCCTTCAAGTGTGATGATTTGGCAGTTCTGGAACTCTTCCGAGAGGAGTCAAGTCTCACTCTGCCAGCCCCAGCTGTTCAAAGCTCAGCCCAATCTGTTCCATACAGTTGGCTGTATTATCACAGTAATGTGACTGCAATTCACCTTCATTTGCTGCAAAGATCATTAACTATCCCTCAGAGAGATACAGCATTAAAGGGAGAGAGTGCCCGAGGCGTGATAAATGGAAATCTCTGGGTAGCATAGTTCAAAAAAGGTAAGACGGTGCCAGTGAGGCCACCTGACAGTTCCCCTAGTCAGAGCAAAGGGAAGAAAACAAGGGCAGGAGGGTGGGACAGCACAAAGACAAAGCAAGCAAATGTGCCTGGCAAACATGTATGTTCAGGTGAAGGGAAAAAAGAGAGGACAAAGAGAAAAAACTGAAATAAAGACAATAGGACATTTAAAATTAATCACAGTAGAGACGTGATTCTACTTGTCTGATAGCTCAAACATTCTGCTATGGAGATACAAGTAAATTTAGACAGAGAGAGAACAGAACAAAATACAATATTCTAGACAATTTTTAGTAATACAAAATATGGCAAACTCAGTGACATCTGCCTTGTACCTGAAACCAGATCATGTATCTGACCTCCCATTCATAAAACTGCTGAATGACAGTGCAGACAGGGTGTGTTTCTTCATTCGATTCATGCGTTCAGTTATTAAAGTCTAATAGAGTCTCATTTGAATCCTGTTCTCCAACCATGCACTCCATCTTTCTACCCAATAAACCAGCACTGTGAACGCACCCAGAGACCAGGGGAAATGACCCTCTCTATGATCACAGAACGTTCTGCATGTTACAGAAACATCTGGAAGTTCTTCCGGTGACAGTGAGAGCATCAGAATCAGTACCTGTTCTGAGTTATAATCGTTTGTATTAATCTGAACCAAATTCTAGTCAATGACAAATAGATAATCTAAGAGGAAATTGTACCGGCACACCTTATCTCCTAAGAATTTACTTTCTTTTCCTGACTTATTACACAAAATTTTTAAAAACAAAACCAATAGGTCCACAATCTACATTTTATTGTTTTTACCCTTTTTTTCCCCCATAAACACATCTGTCAGTGGAACAGGGGTTCCCAACTGGAGGCAGTTCTGTCCTCTATGGCACTTTTTTGGTTGTACGCTGGGGATATGGGTGCTCCTGGAAATTAGCAGGGAGAGGCCAGGGTCCACAGCACAGCCCCCTACAACACAGAATTAACCAGCTCGAAATGTCCACAGTGCCCAGGCTGAGAAAGCCTGCCTGAAAGCTGTGTCAGGGTTAAACTCCCTCTGTTGATATTCCATACGGTTTTCGAGACTAGTAGAGCAGAAGGAGTGTCTATTTGACACCTTGCTATCATTGAAATACCTTCTTTCCACACGGTAGTTAACATTTAACAAAAATGAAAAGGAAGGCAAGGGGCAGAAATTTAAAACCAATTTAGAATTACAATAGAACCCTGGTAAATCCTATTATAGCACCAAACTTTGTATAAGGCTCCGACCAGGGATTTCATTACTAAAATGTCATAAAATCAGTGCAGTAATCTCATTAAATTCATCTAGAAGGTGGCTTTAAAACATATGAGCCCAAAGACAGCAAAAAATGGGACGTATGTGTATAAAGAGGAAAAACAGCCTCAACCACCTCTGCTGGACACACACACCCACACGTACCCAAACCGGAAGACTATACTGGCTTTGGACAAAGGAACCCCACCTGGGTGGAGAAGACAGGGTTGGGATTTAACCCTTTCCAGGAAGAAGACAGACAATCTGCACAATCACACCCGGAGACTAATTAACATTCTTGGATGTATTAATCTGTCCTCAGCCCAGGAGCCCAGTGGAGTCATCCTAACATTTATAGAGCTTGGTAAAAAGCAATTTGCTGTGAGGTAATGTAGTGTAAGCTAAGGTCACATCCCAATATTGCCAAATAAACAGAACTGCCAAGGATCCTTTCCTGTTGCTCCAGCCCTCGGACTGATGTGGTGGCTCACCTGGTTGGCTCTCTCCTTCCCACTGATCCTCACTCGGTTGGGGTTTCAAGTGTGTGTGGCAGGTACAGGAAGGCCTGACGTGCTTGGGCTCTTTGGCTTTCCTGGATGCTTCTTGGCAGTCACACTCGGACTCAACAGCTCCAGGGAAGAAAAAAAGCAAAAGGGAGGTGCAGCCTTTAACAAGGATAGAGCTGTGCCTTCCCAGCCCAAGGAGAACATGTCCTGCCCTGCCAGGATGGGGAAATCACTTTTGAAGTTGAGCCCGGGCCTCCCCAGTGTAGATCTTCCACCAGCTATTGTTCCGGCGCAGACTTCCACTGGACACACAGAGACACAATGACAAAGGCGCTCATTCACCGGCTACTGAACATCCACCACACACCAGGTACTGGGAGCAAAACAGTCCAAAGCAATTTCATTTGAACAGACTTCTGGCGGGGGGTGGAGGGAGGCTCAATGTTCCCTCTTCTAAAGGGAATACTGAATATGAATTTGGTTACGATTGATTCAATTGCCCATGTGTGACTGAAAGGAATAACACGGCTCTAGTTTTGTTATGATCCTAGCCATTCCACAGATGTAACCTCAAACATGCTTTTTTAAACCACTGTTGATAGAATCTCTCTCCAGTGTGGTGGAGATAACAGCAGGTTATCAATTTCTGGTTTTAAAAAGGAGAAAAATTAGGAGAAGGGAGACTGGATCATTTCTAGTGTAACCAGGTTTTTTAAAGAAATCCTTACTAGACAATATACTTGTACCACTGGAGTGTATTCAGAAACCCAAATCCCATACAGTTCAATCCCAGACGGAAAACAGTGCTATTCAGCAATGGGCACTGAAAGTATTTTGAACTCTTGGCAGAATTCTAGAAATTACTCAACCAGCCAATGAAATTATGTTGAACAAAATCCTCATCCTACCTGTAATTATATTAAAGCTCCTGAAGCTTTCTTTTCTCAGAGTGCTTTCCTGTGATCAAAGGAGGTTAGGGTGAGAAGAAAGGACGTAGGTATGGGCGGGGAAAAGCCCACAAAAGTTATATCCACGTCCGCAACTCAGCCGTACATTTTGTAAAATGGCAGGTCATTCATGTACTATTTTTACTTACAAAACTCATTATTCAACACTACCTTGTTTATTGGATTTATTGAATAAATTATAAATATTTAAATGAAAAAAATGAATTATATAACAAAATGTGGCTTTTTGTTGCATACCAAGAATGTCTTCCCAAGTGAAATTTTCT
This sequence comes from Carollia perspicillata, assembly GCA_004027735.1. Taxonomy (NCBI): domain Eukaryota; kingdom Metazoa; phylum Chordata; class Mammalia; order Chiroptera; family Phyllostomidae; genus Carollia; species Carollia perspicillata. The sequence continues at coordinate 11,988 of PVKM010007104.1, read as the reverse complement.
GAAATGAATACAAAGTTGATCAGAACTCCAAATCATCTTCCAGCTTCCCTGAATCAGAACAATGAACAATGTATTCAATTGTATGTGTGTGTGTACACATGTGCATTTATTTCTGGCATCATGCTATAAAGTTTTGGCGTTGTGTTCTCTTTTATCTTTCACAGTTGTGTGTGGGACATCCAGCTGGTTTAACAGGAAAAGTTAACAGCTGGAATTAAGTTACTTAGCTGCAGCACCCAGTGGCAGGAAAATTATTATTAAAGATATATTTTCTGAATAAATATGGTAGACACAACATTTTTGTGAGTCCCCTTGGAGAATATGAATAAACTGTCAGTGGGGACCTGTCAATTTCAACCCTCCTATAGTTTGTGATATTTGTGATTTATGACAAGAAAATCATTCATTTTCTTACTGATCATGAAGAAGCCTGCTGTCAATTGTATATAATGTAATTGAGAGACAGTAAGTCAAAACACAAAATACCCTTCATACTTACCATACTCCAGTGCAAAGTTTCTTATGTGAGCAAACTACTGAACATCATGTCGGGCAGATTCACGAGTTGCCCAGGAGTTGTAAATTATTTAAACATGAGCATTTGGCTGTCTCCATATAAAACGTGAATTAGCAAATTTAAGGTACAAAACTCAGGACATCTTCCCACTGATATGCCATGCTTTTTTTTTTGGCTCCCCGAAAAAGCTGAGAGAAGCTTAGGTATGGACCCAGAGGTAGTGATAATGAGTCACATCCCAATGGCATAGCAGAACAATGAGAAAAACAAATATGAAAGTGACATTGACACAGTGGCATAAAACCTTACATTCCGTTACATCATAACAGGCAGCTTGGTTTCCCCACGCCCCACCCCCAATTCCTTGGCATAATTAAAGCCTGATTTGGAACACACCTACATCTAATTCAAACCTTTCAAACCTATCAAGCTAACTAGAAAAAAGTTAAAAATAAATAAATAAAAGCAGCAGCAGCAGCCCAATTTTAGCCAGTAATAAATGAAGATTGGCCAGGGAGATCCCAGAACCCTGTTGGTGGCATTTCAGTCACAGGTAAACTATGCTGGCAAAGAGGTTCAGTTTTCTAGCTGTGAGATGACACTAATTATTCCCATCCTCTGAGCTTTGGAGCACTCTAGTTTCCTGTGCCCTCCCTGCCCACCTCTGCCTGACCAGCTCTGCTATAGTAGACCTAGCTCAAATATCTGCTGATAACCATGGGAGGAATTACTTCCTCTCTCCCTTGTGCTAATGTAGCACTACTTAAACTGCATTGTGACTAGCTGAGTACAAGAGTTTCTCCCACCAGAATCCAAATGCCTTGAAGACAGATTCAGCATATCATCTATCAAGCCCACGGTCTGGCAAAGAGTCTGGCATATAGTAGGTGTTCAATAAACATCCCTGAGTAAGCGTACCAGCGAACAAAGAAGCATTTAAATGATCCCAAAGACTAAAACAAACGAACAAACAAAAGGCTAGAATGAAAAGAACCTAGTTTTCCTATTTCTGCCCTCCAGTCATTACACTTCAAAGGATTCTAAAGACAGGGGTTTTTTTTAAAATAGAAAGGAAAGTATATCCCCAACCAGAAAAAGATAAACAATCCCTTTAAAATTATCACGAGGACACTGGACGTTATAAATTACAGCTATGAAATTCTAGTCCTTTGAAACCTATGTGGCGTCTCCTTCAGTTCTCCCCTTTCACCTTCCTGAGATTTGTTTTCCATCAGAGATGGAGTGGTTCAGGCTGAAGACCAAGAGGATGCAGGGACACCTATGGCCAAATCTCTCCTGCTCGCCAAACACTGAGTCCCTGTGCCCAGATGAAAGTTTGATTTCCTGGGAAGGTGCCCGGAATGCTTTTCCTAACCCTTCCAGATGACTCAATCCTTGCCCACCCTTGAGCTGTGCCTGGAGTTACATCTCACACCTACTTTCCTAAAAAGTGGGCACTCCATATAATTAGTGAAAAAATAGGATAGGCTTGGGAATACATACACACAAAACTATTTCCTAAGTCGACTGAGGCCAAGTCAAGGCTCTCGGGGAGCCACAGGCACTACCTCATCAGGCTAAGCAGCAGCACTGTAGAGAGGCTGTGCAGTCAGAGGACTCGGATCTGAAACCACAGCAGCTTGGGACCTTGGCAAGTTATGAATTCTGCTGTGCCTCAACCTCTTCAACTGTAAACGGGAAAATAACGGTGCCGACCCCACAGGAGCATTGCATGGAGAGAAAAGTTAGCACAGATACAGCAAGCAGGCATCTGTGGCTCACATTAAGCAGTAATAACAGAGTTATGGCTATAAGGTCATCTTCCTACGGTCTAGTCTTTTAAGTGAATACTCAGTACAATATCCAGATGATGAGGAAACGCCCCTCCCGAGCAAATCTCTACCACAAAATGCGGCCATTGTGAGCACTTGGCAAGGACAACCTGATCCTAAAATATTATGTTCCTATAGGGTACGAAATCACGAATGTTTTAAAAGGAAATACAGTGTACTATCGGTTTTACCACAATCCATATGACTGCCCAGAAAACGTCTTTTTCCCCCCATATAACAGAGTTACTAGCAATATGTTTTGGACCAGGTTACTTGGCCCTACCAGGAGCTTCTTATCTGTCCAATGAGATTAGTCACTGTCACAATACTCTTCACCATAACTAATGCTTTTGGTAAAACTTAAATCATGTATAAGTAAGGATCTAATACACAGAGGATCCATGCAATCTTACTATATTTTTATTCCTCCCCATTCCTATCTAAATCTGTGAACTTGCATCAGTTTTTCAAGTAAAGATTCTCTTATTACTTTCTCTCCCTTTCACACTGAATCAGGTCCAAATGGGGTGGGGGAGCTAAAGAAAGCAAAAAACCTTTTTGTTTCTGTAAAACCCAATTACACATTCCTGGTGGATGTGTTCCCTATTTCCTTCAGCCAAGAATATCTGCTGCAAAACGTATGTGAGGGGGGAAAGAAAGTATGCAAGGGGCCAAGGAGGGGTGAATGGTTATCACAAAACTGCAGAGAAGACAGATGATGGAATATGCAATGTTAGTAACAACTCCGTAGTAAAAATGATAGTGACCTCTGTCTCCTGACTTTGAACTTAGCAGACCAAGGGCAATAAAAGTATAATATAACGCTCATTTTTCACTTTGAAAGCAGATGGTAAGCAGTATCTGAGAACACTGAATTGTATACCTCCCAGATATTTCTGCAGGATTAGATAAGACCAAAAAAATATAATTCTGAGCATATAAGTAATCCAATAAAATCAGATTTTATGTTCTCTCTCCTCTTCCTTAACTGAGCAATATATAAAACCAAAGATTGAACATAAATGCCAAAAAGATTTATGCATAGCCTTTTTAATGTATTAACTTGTAAATAGTTTATTTGTGCCCTAAATCTATTATTAAGCTTATCTTTTTTATGGACAAAGTGTTTTGACATTAGATAACAGGCGAAAAAGAATTTACCACCAAATAGAAAACAAGAAAAAGGAGTATTTCTTAAATTCCAAATATCCTATGTTCATACACTACAAATCCAATTTAGCTACAATAAGTAGTTCAGGGAATGGACCTAAATGTCTGATCCTACATGGTATTTACTTACCTAGTATCACAGATGAAAACAAAGGTCAATATGCTTATTTATTTTAGCCCCTAGAAGACTAAGATTCAGAGGGGTGATGTGACGTGACAAAGTTCACACAGCTAACAAATGCGGCACAGGGATCCGAGCCCAGAGCTCTCTGAATTCCCCACGTCCCTCATCCCATAAACCTTGGCCCTTCTGAGAATTCGCATTCCCAAAGGAGAGTGGTGGAGGCCACGCCTAGAGGGGCAGATTGAAGCCAACTGGCGATGGTCATTGCGTGTTTCCTTCTTATTCGGCAGGTATAAAGAGACACTCAGATTGTTTACTTGGAAAATGCCATGTTGAAGAGGAACAGAAATATTATTGTTACAGCCAGATAAAACTTTAAGAAAAGAACTGAAACCTTTCCTCTACCAGTGCTTTCGGATCAGCTGCTGGTCTCTGATTAACAGGTTCAGATAGGCTGTTCAGTGAAAGATGGATCAACACGTCATTCAGTTTTCACGATGATCTCCTAGTCCAGATATCGCCTATATCTGAACTGTGCCTCCAAAAGCCACTTTCCTATAGTGTGAAAATCCACGGCCAGCTTTCACGAAAACTGCTAAACGCATTAAAAAAACCCCAACAGAATCCAGAATAGCTAACAATTTTAAGAAGAACAAAACAACTGGAGGACTACACTACCCAGCTTCAGGACTTATTATAAAGCTACAGTAATCAAGACAGTGTGGTTATCAGCAAAGAAAAAGACCAACAGATCAAGTAAAAAAGAAAAAGACCACATACACATAGCCACCTGATCTTTGACGAAGAGGCGGGACGATGGAATAAAGCATGGACAGCCTTTCCGACGAGTGGCGCTGGAACATCTGCAGGCAAAAATTAATCCAGACACACACCTTTATTAATATAGCCACACCAAAATCATCTCAAAATCATCGCAGACCTAAATGGAAAACACAAAACTAAAAAACTCCTTGAAGATAACATAGAATAAAATCTGGGTGAACTTGGTTCAACACAAAATATATTCATGGACAATGATGCTCCATGAGATCCTGTACTAAAATGAACTATTTCGGGTGAAGGACAATGACAGGTAAAGGGAAGCTATAAATGAGTGCTGAATACAAGCCTTCGTTTAAAGGATATACTTGTATACATAGGTAGAAAACTGAAACAGCTTAAAAAAATACTCACTGATGATGAGCCCTAGTTAGAATAGAGTAATATGCGCTAGCCCCTGACAAGTGTAAACCAAGTCACTCTGGTTTATGCCAATCTGGAATGTGAAGAGATAGCCCAGAACACCCCTGTCAGGGCATATGTATGCCTAGCTTGCAATCCAGATTAGATGCAAAGTAAGAGAAAAAGTTCCCATGATGTTCTATGTAAGAGATATTATTTATGTTGGAAAGGTATAACAAGGTTAGACACAGCTTCATTCAGCTGACTCAGTACCACTGCAAAGCTACTGCCTTAAATAGCTTCATGCGTAGCTCACTGGGAGCCAGCTACAAGTCTACAAATATGGTGAGATCAAGAACAGCCTGGTTCATTGTTCATACAGCTTTCTGAGGGATAGATACAAAACTTTCTGAGGGAACATTTCTATCTTCCAACTGTAGTTTTGTTGGCTTTCATAAGCATCTAGATAATTTTTCTAACTTTCTTCTGAAAGGAATCCATAAACTTTCAACAGAGGTTTATGTTAAAGAAAAGCATCTGAACACTAGCCAAGGTTGAGACTCAGATTTGAGAAAGGCAATTAAAATCCTTGTCTTCTCATAAATTCTGATCTGATGATTGCATTTTTAAAGATTTCAAAAGTGATTCCTAAAGGAATACTAGTCATGAACTCAGCTTTTCAGATTTTTTAATTATATAGAGTTTCCTTTCCAAAGACCCAATAAAAGATATGACACCATGTCTTTTTTTGCTCCTCAGTATCTTCTGTTGCTTTTACGAGAACTGTCCCTGACCAGTCTCTCCCGCTGGGTAGGGAAGACGAGTGAGCGTCATGGAAAACTTTTTATTTTCTCTCCAGTGTGCTTTGAGTGATGAGCATGGTAATGGCAATAACCAACCCTGAATAACATGTGACATGGTAATATGAAATACGAACACTGCAATCCTTAATAAGATAAACAATAATCAGAAGTACTGAACTTAAAAACAGAATCACAACACTGAGAGAAGTCTTAATGAAAACTCAGTATAAAATCTTATTTCATAAATTGAAATATAAAATAATTTTATATTTGGAAATGAGATCCATAAAAATGAAGTTACTCTATCACCTTTACAATTCTAGTTAGTGGCAAAGTCAAGACTAGATTCCAAACCTTGACTCCTATTTCTTTTTATTACACTACTGGCATGGATGTTTATACTATATCTAGCCTGTTTAATTAGACTCCAATTATCTTCTTTCTCATGGTTGGGTGTAAATAACTTGTTTTCAGAATTCATAAAGATTCCTGGTATCACAGATTGTGTCCTTGGGGCGAGGCTAGGAACACACCCTAGGGGAGCTGAGGGTGCTGGCTGTTGCGGTGGAGCGTGGAGCCCGCAGGAGATGCCAAGTGCACTGCGTGACACTCTGAAAGGGGGACTCTCCAATACTCTGAACCAAGACCAGTTGAGAGAGCAAGATAATGTTCATCCCACTCTTCAGTGAAGTGATGGAGGAAAAAAGTTAGGCAACGCTATTCGACAAGAGATATTCCTGCGAGCTTAGAATAAGGCAAGGGTGATGAAAGGCAGAGACGGATTTCTTTACCTAGGTTCCAGAGAGAACAGAAACTTGGAGCAGAGAAATTACAACAGCCCTGAGCTCACCAGCTAAAGCAACCTGCCACTGTTCCACTGCTCCCTCCAGACTTCCAAAGTTTCTTCCCTCAGCCACCAATGTAAAAGAGGCCAGTACTGAGAAGAAAGAAATTCCCGGCTCCTACAGTTTATGAAGATTGAAACTGGTGATACAGGATTGCCAAAAAAAACACAGAGAAATTTTCTCTTATTCTCCCCAGTCAGAACTAGGTTAATATCCCCAATTGACCATCTTGACTGGGAGAAGGGAAGCAAAAAGATATGGATATAAATATGAATCTTGCTTTTATTGATATTTGCCTTATCAATAGCAACTTTTGGGCCCGGGGCTATGATCACTGATGAAGGTCAAGTATTGAAGACTGTTAGTGTATAGTCCACTCTTGATAACTTAGGGTGAATGATATAAAATAATGGCTCAGCTACTGATTGTGTGTACCTCCTCTTCCCCTCTATCAGGTGAGACAAAGAGAGAGACAGAGAGTATCCAACAGATTATGAACTGTCACATATATCACATCTGATCTAATAGAATAACCACAAAAAATACTATAAATATCTCCATTTGACAAATGAGGAAAGGAGAACTCAGAGAAGTTCCAGACAGAAATATCCCGGTGCCCACTAGAAAACTGGAAGCGGCTGACTTCTCATCCAGAGTCTGACTCCGGGCCCCACAGACGGGGCACTGACTCTTATGCCTTATCCCTCCCACTCTTCCATCCTTGTTTACCATACATTTAAAGAGCTGAGGAGTAGAAGAGGTTTTTAAATATTGGGCTTTAGTTTATAGATTTCAATACTCCATGTTCTTTCTACCCAAAATTATTGCTAAAAATGTAGAGTTGGCTTTATATATCTCTTGGGTCTTTGGAAGGAAAACAAAACCCTAATTTTTAGAAGTAAGATGGGTTTGATTTAACATACATGGTGGGGGAGAGGCAGGTGGAGGCTAGTAGTTCTTTCCAGCCCTGTTCTAGAATCAAGAGAGCCAAATCCACAATGGCAAAGTCAGTCCCATCTTCCAGTCAAATAAATAATGCCTTCTATGTTAGTCCTGATACAAGCAAGATAAAAAGAACGGATTCAAGATCATTTTATGGGTGTTGGGGAAAGACACCACCTGTTTATTGAAAATTAGTGTTTTGAGTTCCACACAGGCTTTGGGAAGATTAACATAAATCCTTTTTGAAAGCAGAATTAGTAATCCAAAGTAATAATATTCTTTCCCCTCACAGGGAAAACAATCTTTGGATAATTGAGATTTGAGAAGAATGGTGTAGCTTTCTGGATCTTGTGCCATTGTGGACAAGCGGTAATTAGCATTCACTGTTAAAATTATGAAGCAATCCTTTTGCTGTGTTATTCAAAAGCCTTGACTCCCTATTTTCAGATTAAAATGAAGACTAAGAGACTGAACTTGAACCACGTCTGAATGTCTGTGGCCTGTTTTCCCCACAACCAACAACCTTACTTAAACTCCCAACTTTTAAACTGCTAAAACCATGGAAACATTAATAATGACCCTCCTTCATTAAACCTCAACTTCCCCTCCCACTTGTACTTTTGACCAGCTTATTCCCTTCAAAGCAAGCACCGGCATCCTGTTCAGTTACTCAGTGGGACCTCTGTATCTTCACCCAACACCTTCCACCAAAAGAAAACCAAAAGCCACAAAAAAATTCATGATCTCCACATTCCTCCTAGTCCAGTGACAGCAATTATGTAACCCCCAATTTTTTTTTTTTCAGTTGCCATGGGAAAGACTGTTTGGTCAACTCTGTCAACAAGTGGCAATCACTGGCCTTTCCCATACAACATGCCACATACCTGCAAGGATGTGAAAAAATATATATATAATTAAAGAATTTTCAAAAGGCCAAGCAAGTGTTAGCCAAACAATGTATTGCTTTGCTACTGGTAGGCACGAACAAGGGCAGCTGTATACTGCCAGTTAAACTCAGCATTTTCAGTTTAAGTATTAATAACAGCAATTGATACATTCTCAAAAAATTTAATATTTGTCAGGCACAATGGACTAAACACTTTAAAAATGAATGACTTTAAAAATAAATTTATAATTCCAACTTTACAGAAAATTAATGAGGCTAAGAGAAGTTGAGTAACTCACACAGGGCTAATTAGTGGTGGAGGACTCAAACCCGTATCCCACAGTCTTGCTGCGCTGGCTTGTCACTGGTGGTGGTGCCTGACCACACAGCCTGCTCTAACTCCAGCTAGCTGCCAGTCTGGCCCCCTGACCTGCTGAAGGGACTCGAACTGCCACCGACCCCATCTCCTAAAGCTAAGCAAAAGGCAAAATATTTTTGGCACCAAAATGTACACGATCGCAGGTCACAGCAGTGACCCTGATTCCCTTTCCATTACTCCAAAACGAAACAAGTAGGCATGTGTGACATTCGAACCATGTGACCTTCTCCATTGTCTTAATCTTTTCATTGCCTGGAGTTAACTTAATGCAACAGTTCTTGTTAATAAACATGCTATCTGCTAAAGTACATGACAAAGCTAACTTTGAGCTTTAGAAGATTTGTGAGTTTGGAGTAATGATGAGAAGAGGAGATGTTCTGCTTTCGTTTACTTTATTTTCCTGGGAGAAGAAATATTTTACTTTGGCTTCTTTGTTAATTTAGGTAATTACTGAGATTCTCATAATCTTCACACTGTGTATCTGATTCCCAAAGGTGGAAGGTATAAGCAAGTCCCAAAGAAATTTATGTTAACAGTGTGACGTTTAAAATATGATTAAAAGACATTGGATAGTAGCAGAAGGAGAGCCTTAGAGGAGGCCAACAGTATAAATCATTCCAGCTTTTACCATGTCAACACACACTAGCACAGCCTTTGGAAGGCGGACTCATCCTGCCCACCCTGGTCCCCCCATCTCCTCTGACTGCACCTATCATAGAAGAATCTAGGCCGTGTCGGGGCCTCAAGGCCTCCTCTTCTTCCTCAGCACTCAGAGGAGCCTGTCCGGCAGTCACAGTGCTGCCTCAAGAGTTCGGTAAGACTTTGGCTCCCGTCCCTTGGCCTCATCTGACCTTGTCTTTCTGCCATATCACTCATCTCCTGCAAAGGAACATATTTCCAAGCCTCTTCCACATCAGCAGTAGGAAAGGAATTTTGAGTCTCTGAGTGTTAAGTAAACTGGGTGGAAAAAAAAGTCTAGCCCGGCTTCCTTAGGAGGGAGATGAGATGGAGGGCAAGGGAAATACAATGATATACTTTCACTTTGCCAAATTCCCATCTTTTTTTGGCCTTGGGCAATGCCAGAAGAGAAAGCCAAAAGGAGGTGGGAGGATAAGTGGAAACAGCTCCTCCTCTTCCCTTGTGCTTCCTGGCTGGCTCTCTGTAAACACGTCTTGGCCACCCTTCCCCACGTGGGGAGCCGGGGAGATGCACGGGCTTGCCTCACTGCACCTCCCATCCACAGCATCCGCAGAGGTGCCGCTGTGGCGCCCCGGGAAACCTGGGCATGAAGGGTGGTCAGTGGGGAGGGTGGTCAGCATAGTGGCAGGGTGGATTCAGGGAAGCCTGACCAAGGACAGAGACCTTTCCGTTAACCACCAGAGCTCTTGGGGTTGCTTCCCAGAGGTGAGGGGAAGAGTGCTCGGACAAAGAAAAAAATCAAAGTGTGTTCTTCCTTCCCTTCTCTCAGCACCACACATCTAACCTTTCCCCGGGCACTGCAGCTCAAAGGGCCGAGGTGGTGAACCTGACCCCAATGCCCGAAGGAGAGGTGAGGATCCCACTTGTGGGAACGAGCAGGAAAGCAGTGAGGTTGTGGTGCCAGAACAGACCCAGGGACAGCGCAGAGCTTATAATTAAATATAAACTTGCCAGCGGCTCTCTTAACACAGGAGGCGGAAAGTTAATATCTGATGAACTGGGGCCCATGCCAAACACCAGCTCAGTGCCCTCCCCACAGGGGACTAGTTCAAAGGAATGAGGTCTAGCGGTGGCAGACCAACCCAAGTCGACGGCAGGGAGCCCCTCTTCTGGGCATCTGTAACACTGTGCACAGCTCTTCCACAAGCCCTCCACACCATCATTAACGCTTTACTGACATACCTTGCCCACTAGGCAGAGCTGAGGGCTAACCCTCTCTGGATGGACTTCACGTGTCCTTGGCTAAACATGCTAGGCCTGCGCTGTCTAATGAGCTGGCCACTAGAAACACGTGGCTCTCGAGCACTTGAAATGTGGCCAATCCAAATCGGGAAGTGCTGTAAATTTAAAACGAGCACCAGATTACAAAGAATTGGGATGAAAAATAGAGTAGGCTTTCTGTTTTTTATTCTCATCAGACATTGACATGACAATATTTGGGGTACATCAGGGTCACTGAAATATATTGTTAAAGTTAATTTCACCTGTTTTTCTTCCTGTTTTTTAACATGGATACTAGAAAATATGTAACATCAAATGTATGGCTTGCATTATATTTCTACCGGACAGAACTGTTCTGGGTCTTTCACTAATGCTCATGAATGAACCAATAATGCTGATCTTAACACCTTGAGACCAGCATTAGTATTTTTAAATCCACACAGAAACAGTCAACAGAAATGGCTAAAAAAAAAAGTAAGGCATCGTTGTGTTTTTTTTTTTTTAAATAACTTTGTATCTGGAGCTACATTTCATTCTGAGTCATCTGCTGTGAGAAAATGCTCACTAGCCGCCCAGGACTCCGAAAGGGTGAGAGCAAGGCAGACTGTCGGCCAGGCCACGCGGCGAGGCCAGAGGCGCCCTCCACGCCCACGGTGGGGACAGCACAGCAGCAGGGCAGGCAGACACACTGCCAAGCACACGGGGGACTGTCCGAGGGGAGAAGGCAACTCATCTGGGAATCCCACAGTTTTCCAAGCCTCTCTCCATTCTAAACACAACTATTGTCTCAGTCCATCTGTTTGTTTTTCATATGTCCTTAAAATCACTTTAAGAAACTTCATTGCAAATCAAAATCAATATGATTTATTACCTTGTACGCACCAAGATGGCCACCATAACAAACATTAAAATAGACCAATAACAAGTGCTGGTGAGGCTGTGGAGGAATTGGAAACCTTGTGCACCGTTGGAGGGAATGTAAAATGACTCGGCAGCTACGGCAAACAGTACGGGGGTGTCTCAAAAAATTAGACGTGAAATACCATATGATCCGGTAATTCCAATTCTCGAAGTGATATTTGCACACCCACATTCACTGCAGCATCATTCACAATCGCCAAGAAGCAGAAGCAGCCCTCGTGTCCACTGGCAGATGACCGGATGGACAAAAGGGGGCGTGGACAAGGGAACATTGCTCAGCCCTGTCAGAGGAAAACCTGCCCTACACTACAAAATACATGAATCAGGAGCACATCGTGCCCAGTGACATCAGCCAGTCGCGAGGGGACAAACACTGTATAATCCCACTGATGCGAGGTCCCTACAGTAACCACACCCACAGAGACAGAAAGTGGAATGGCGGTTGCCAGGGGCTGGGGCGGGGGAAC
>PVKM010007103.1:0-42246 GCA_004027735.1 Carollia perspicillata | reverse complement strand
CCTGCTCATTACACATACATTAGTGGTGGAGGTAGAGATTTATCTCTGCATTTTAAATAATTGCTTCTCCCAACATTCTCATTTCTTACCGATGTTATTGATTTCTCGGACACTGTCATGGACAGGACCCTGACGTGGAAGATAAGGTTCTTCAGCAGACCAGGGCTTTCTCGTGCTAGTTGAACAGCAGCAGGACCCTTGCTGTATGTTCCCCAGTGCCATCTGGTTCCATTTAACACTTGTGTCTTAACTAAAATTAGGACCTAATGGACAAAGTAACAATTAAGTAGAGAAACCTCAACAAGTTACCATCATTTTCCTTCTTCCTTTAATAGTCATTCCGATTAGAAAAGTGCAGCCTGTTTTATTTCTTCCTCCTTCCGTCCATTCTCACGACACAGCCCAGTGGCAGGCAGAGTCAAGAGAGAAACCAGTCCTGTGATAGAGAAGCACAAAGACCAACGGTAAACATAATATTATTGAAATGCCATTTTCAATAATATTATATTTACCCTTGGTCTTTTGCACAGACCCTGAGGAGCACCTTTATCTTCCCCTCCTGAATTTAGAACTTATTTAGAAATCCAGAGAAATTAGGAATTAGATGGGGAGAAAAATGTCATCAGTATCACCGATAGAGTGGCTAGGCCAATGTGGCTTTAAGGATGTGCCGCTTGGATTTGAAATGCTTTACCTTGAGGTGAAACAGACTGACCACCCAAATATTGACAAAGCGGACCAAAGCTGGCCTTTCTGACTACGGAAAGTTACCCTCTGACTCTGTGGAGAAAGGAGGCGTCCTGCAGGCTAGGTGCTCACACAAGGGAACCTGGGCAGCTCTGAGCCCGTTAGACAAGGACGTCACCTCTCAGTCCTTGGCTAGAGGAGAGGGAGGGAGCAGAGTAGAGCTAGCTGTGATCTTCTCACACCTTTATTCCGGGTTCCAAGGTAGGAGACCGTTCCTTTTTCATGGAAATATGAGAAATGGGAAATAAATATCCTCTCCTAATATCTCTCGTATGTCTCAGATTGATTGATCGATTGATTGATTGATGAGCCTGAACAATTCTCTGATCAGGGGCTCACTTTTGCAGCAGATGGGGCTGATTGATCAGGCCAGCCCCGTTCCCAGCTTCGCCAAGCCCCTCCCTGAATGACAGCTGGCTTCTGTGCTAGTTCTGGATGCGCTGCAGGAAGTTAGGTTCTGCCCCAGTGGGTTCCAAAGTGGGTTAGAACCAACCTTACTATTTCAGATCAGAAGCATCAGCATCACGTCAGGGCTTGTTAGAAATGCAGAATTTGTCAGAAATGCAGAATTTCAGACCCAACCCAGATCTTCTTATTCTATATTTAACAGGATTCCCCAGGCCATTCTTATATACATGAAAGTTGCAGAAGCACTGGTTTAGAACAAGTCATTAATTAAAATACCTTAAAGGCTTTGCTAAACCTTAAACTGAGTATTTCTTTTCAGTCAGCTCCCCAGCACAAAATATGCACATTCCCAATCTTCAGTGTACCTCACCAGAGATTATGAGATGGAATTAAATAGCGGCGAATAAAACAATAGATGAGATTAAGCAATCGCTATTGAAGGAGTCTGAGAGTAGGCAGCCACACATTCTCTGTATTTGAATTTAAGCTCCCTCCCTTCATGGTGTTCGAAAGAAAAGATTGCAATCCAAAAATTGAATCCCCTCATCCAAATAGGAGTATAAAACTTGAAAATATAGCAAAGTCTATAGCCCTCATTAAAACAGAAAAAAAATTCTAAAAATTAGACTTTTTGACCGGCTGAGTTCTAGTTGCTTTCTGAGACACTTGAGCTGGGCAGTGGGTGTCTCTCCGGCAAACAGGTGCCAGGCCTGCCATCCACTTACACAGACTGTCTCCTCACTCAGAAAGTGGCATTTGAGGCATATGTGCCTTTTAGGAATGTGTGAAAATTTACAGAGATGGTGGCCCAGTTCCCAGATCTTGAGATCTCTTTCTTTCCTGTGTTATTGGGCACAGTACAAAAAGACGGGGGAAGAGGCTCCTTGTGACCAGTACCTCTCTACACAGCCCCTCGAGGCCCTGGCCAGTTTTCTCCTTTTGCCTTTTGAATATCTTGAGGAGCATTTCTTTTAATTCTTTCTTTCTCTGCAGTAGGGAACTATGGCTTTTTTCTTTTAATTCCTTTTCTTTGAGGAAGGCTCAGATGAGTTTTTAGCAGTATAACCTGTCAGAGTTCATTTTTTCTCCACATATAAAGCAAGCCATTCTGCTAGATATAAAGACTTATTTCACCCTTCCCCTTGTGCTACAGACATTTGCATTTCTTAATGAGCTCTCTAGCTTTGGTTCGTGAGGCCCATGGTTAGATAAAGCAAGTGAACAAATTCTGGGTCTGCAAAACTCAATGAATAGTTAAAGAAATGTTATATCGTATATCGTCATATCTTCCTTTGCATATCTCCATCAAGGGGGTATTTTTCCCATCAGTTCAAGGATGAACAGGGTTTATTATTATCCAGCCTGGTTCTCTTTCAAGGTGTCTCGTCTCTTTGGTGCCTGTTTCCTCAGAGCACAAGCCATACTTCCTCACTTACAATAACTGGGTATCACGAGCATATGTTACGTCTTTCTTGTAAGTCAACTGGGCCATTGCTCTGCTAGCTGCCTGCTCAGCACTCCGGCACCAAGGGATAGGCAAACATCACATGCAGTAACTGTGCTACTCACTCAGCTTTTATTGAATGCAGGTTTACTCAAAGTAGAACATCGGCATACATTAATATCGTACTCACACTCTTAACAATCTAAGAGAAATACAACACACACAACAGTCAATGAAGGGTAATGAACCCGAGTCCCAGACACTCGGTCTGCAGGTCCCAGAGACAGCACAGTGGGCAAAAGAGTCACCAGAGCTTGCAAGGAAGGATCTCTGGAGCCAGATGGGCAGCAGGGCAGACAAAGTCCTCAGTCCAGCAGGGCAGAGCCCCTGTCAGCCAATGCCAAGGGAGATCAGCTTGGCATGGAGCAGCACTCTGGTGTGTGGGGCTCGGCTGTCTCAGCAGTGGTCTGGAGCCTGCCTCAGTTATACCTTTACAGTGGTGGACTCCACCCTTCTGGGTCTTTTGATAAATATCTCAGCACCCCTGATGCCAGCTGGGGAATTTCCCCAGGAGCCTATGGGTGGTACATGGCTGTTCTACTTGGCATCCTTGCTGACAGGTGTGGAATTTCTGTAGGAGCTTATCTATGGGTGGGCCTGCTCTGTGGGCATGGCTGTTCTGATCACATGTGCAGATTTTAGTTGTGTCTCCTTCCCAGATGTGTCTGTTCTGACCACATGTGCACATATCTTAGGTGTGTTTCCTTGTCATGTATCTGCTCTGACTTAGGTAGTTTCGCTCTTGAACCGAAGCATCATGGCTGACTGGCAGCCATCTTGGTTGACATAAGTGACTCCATTTTTTTAATAAAGATTTTGTGCTATCTTGATCAGACCAGTGCCATTTTATTAGTCCTGCTGTCCATACTAGGTCACCTGGGAACTCCCTCAGTAGTAATCTTATGTTATATTTGGTGATCTTACTAGCTTTATCTTCTCAAAGTTGTCCATATCTTCTCTGACTACTTAATATTTCTAAATATTTCTCTAACTACTTAGTCTTTATTTTCCAATTATAATTCAACTTGTTTTACAAATTCTTCAATTATATCTTTAAGAGTCTACCTTTCAAAGTGTTTTGGACCTTCTCTGAGGTGAGGTTCCCAGTCAGTGAGGTCTAGTTTTATTTCTGCTGTTATTGAGTCATTTTAGTGGAAACTCAGCCACCCTTTCTGATCTAGTAAAAACCAAGACAAGTGTCCCTTTTTTTAATACCTTCCTTAAAACCAGTTTCACTGAGATGTCTGTCTTCTGCTTCCTTATCTGTCTGGCTTGACCTCCAAAATCTCATTCGTCCCCTTTCCAATGTGTATATCCTCTCCTTTAAAATCACAACATTTCCCATGTGGAGATTCTCTTTTCTTCAAGCTTAATTAGCTTATAATTATTATGTTTTCACTCTTCACTACTCCTGACATTAAGCCCAAAACATTTTTAAATCAATCACTCCTGAATTTCCTGAGAAATGAGATTTCTGCAGACGGACTATTCCAGCTTAGGTTTTTAAAATTGTCTTCTTACATCTTTGAACTTGCAATGATTTTATTGACATTTTTGTTGTCCCCAGTTGAAGTTGATGGCATGTGTTTTATAAATTAATGGTCTCTCTTCATATGATACTTGGTATAATTGGAACGATTGAGTTTATGTGGCTAGAACCCCCAGGTGGATCTCTGAAATTTAAAACTTTATTCACAGTGTTGGAAACAGTTCAATCCAGGTTTTGTTTGAGACCAGGTAAGGGGGTCTGACTCAAGAGGATATGGGCATTCTGAAAAATTAGTACCCTGCATACTTTCCACTTAATCCTTCATGTAGGTAAACACTACAGAAAGACTAACAAAATGTGTGACTTCTGACTGGGTGCCGTGGATCTCACACCTTGGTTACTCTCTGGATTTCTCAGTGCAACGTAGCTGCCTTTGCAATTATACATTCTAATCTGAAGTAATGGCTGAAAAAAAGGGAGGGGAAATTAAACCACATTTCAATGAGCTAAATGGTAGTTTAATGAAGTTTTGCTTGTTTCCAATGAGCATAAAGTAGATCTCAAAGCCTTCTTTTGTTTAATATAACCTATCTGCTAGACAAAAATCTGTCAGTGTAGGTGAGGTCATGTTCAATTATGAGGGACCGTCCCATGCCTTAGGTCAGACCAATGTCTGCTACAGAGAATTCTATTCCTGCTTATTAAGCACTGTACAGCCCGCACATAATGAGTCAAAGGCCCATTAAAATAGCACTGATTCTCTAAGAAACAGTGAATCCCCTATGTATAAGCCACTGTGAAAGGCTGGATTCAAATGCCACATGACCTTTACTCTCTAAAACGTTTCATTAGTGCTATTCGAGAAATTTCAATCATATTTGGTCATCAAATACCAGTTCACATATATTATCAAAGCCGTACACTATTACATATTGAGCTTTTCTGGAACCAATAAAAACACAGCCCTTTCTATTTTGCTCAGATTTGAATTAAGACATAGAGCAGAAAAACAAAAAAGGTGAAATGTTAGATTAATTATTAATAACAGTAAGTGGAAAACAGGAATTTAGTTGTTTTGGCCAAAGGTACTTGCTTATCTTTTACCTTAGAATTAAACAGACTTAGACATGCAGTCGCTTGGACGTCTGTATACCTCCCATGCAGGGCGAGGGTCAGACTCTCACAGCTTACTCCGTGGAGCCCAGAGGATGCGCATGTCTCACAGAGCACGTGGGCGCAAGAGAAAACCTAGGAGGCCCTGAGTCAGCCACACTCATGTCTTCTCTCGAATGCATTAGTCAGATGTATTTCTCCCACACATTTCTGTCTGGGGGGAGGAAAGCATAAAGTCACTCCTCTCTGGGAAGGCCAGAGCAGAGAAAATAAACACCCCCACTCTATAATGTAAATGTGGACAGAGGAAATGGTTTCTGCATTCAGCTGATTATTCTTTTCCTCTGTTTTTCAGCCAGTCATGTTGGAATATAACTGCAAGGAATAAATAGGATCTCTTAAAATCATGGGAATATTAATTATTCCTTTTTGTTGTTTGAAATAAATTCTTCGTGATTGATAGATTCATTGCTCCTCATTGAGTGAAGAGGTGAGTGATGTTTCGGCAGGCCAACTAGATCATTGGGCAGTTAAGTAAGACTGGGAAGGAAACTTTCTTACAGATTGAGGAGTTATGGTTCCACATTCCAGCTCTAGTACTTGACGATTTTTTAACACTGTTTTATGTTTTAGTTCTTTAAAATGATCATAAAAACTTCATTAGATTATTATTTTTAAATGAGAAAATATAGGTGTAAACCGCATAATATAATGCCTAACATATTCAGCTAAAATTGCTACTCTGACTATTAATAATAACAAATACTATTAAAGACACAAAGTTTCTTTGTGATCTTATGTATGAATGTCAACATTTTCACATAGATAATAATGATAAAGCTGATAATTCATGTTACATTGTTACTATAACCTAATTCTCTCTGTGTTTTACTCTGCACAGGTTATTTTTGCTATTAATCACTGACTTGCCCTCCAAATGAATATTTTTTTTCCTGTATTTCTCCCTCTCGGCAGTGAAATGATGATAGTTAAAATATATGTCACAATATTTTGCTGTCTGTTGATATCACTGCAAAAGTCTATAATAATTCTGTCCACGTTCACCTGAGTGGCTGCAGACCCAGGGATAAATGGTGCTGTGACGAGTGTGTCTCTGTGACTCCCTGAGGAGGCAATGATACCTACAGATGACAACAGGGAAAGATTTTAAAAAAGCACAGTTCATCCATGATAAGGACAAGTGACCTGTTTTAAAACAATAACCAAAGAATGAAAATCTTAGTACTTCCTTCCTAGTTTCACTATGGAAATCAGAGACATAGAACTTCCAAAAGTTATTTACTAGACTGTCAATTGGATGGCCTATAATTAGGTGACTTTTAGTCTGGGTACATTTACCTGGAGACATGAGGGGGCAGATGAAGGGGGAGTTTGAGAGTAAGATGTCACCAGAATTCTGAAAATTTCTTCCAGATACAGGGTTACAACACATGATCTTTGTTACTGACTGAGGCCCGGCTATCCTTGAGCAAATAATTAGTTTCAGAAGATTGAAAGACAATGACTTCTGTGATTATTTGAGCCTGTGGGGAAGTCAAAGGTGTGTACTTAGTAACAAACAGTTATACTCACACTGCTTCAGGCACTCGTGTTTGCTACTCGAAAAACATTAGCCAGAAAATAGGAAAAGAACTTTAGATTGTGTTGTGTCTTCTAGGAGCACATCCTTGGAAATATATATGCATTAGTAGTTAAAACTATAGATGAGCCCTTTCTTAGTAGCTCAACTGGTTAGAGCGTGTTCTCAATATGCCAAGGTTCTGGGTTCAATCCCTGGTTAGGACACATACAAGAATCAACCATTGAATGCATAAATAATTGCAACAACAAATTGATATTTCTCTCACTCTCCTTCATTCTACATTTCTGAAACCAATATGTAAAATAAATGCAGATGATTCCAACTACCCTTAAAATGTATACTATTCCATACTTTTAAAGTAAAATATAAAAGTTACTTAAATAAGCATTTTATTTATTTAGTTATTTATTTTTAGAAAAGAAGAAGGAAGAGAGAAAGAGAGGGAGAGAAACATCAATGTGTGGTTGCCTTTCACATGCCTCTAACTGGAGACCCAGCCTGCAACCCAGGGCATGAGCCCTGACTGGAAATCGAAAGGGTGACTTTTGGTTTGCAGGCCAGTGTTCAATACACGGAGGCACGCCAGCCAGCGGAGCATATTTATTGTTAATTTGAGAGATTTCAGAAATTAAAAGACATAAATATCACATTCTTTTTTCCCTACTTTTTCACACCATTAAGGAAGCTAGTATCACAACCTTTGTCTCTCATCGTAACTGCCAATGTTAGTTTAAAAGGAGAATAATGGTAACTAGCAAAAGTATACTAGTGTTATTTTTTAAAATTAAAACAGAAAATGCAGAATGCAAAGCCAGTGCATATATGTATAGAAAAGCCTCTGCTTTCAGTGGTCTAAATCCAATTTTACTAATCTAGGGTTCTTTCCTGATTCACTGCTGGTGGAAATATAAATTGTTACAGCCACTACTGAAAACAGTATGGAGTCTCCTCAGAAAATTAAGAATAGAGTTACCATATGATCCAGCAACCCCTCTTCTGAGTATCTACCTAAAAATCTCAAAATCATTTATTAGCTAAGATACACAATCTTGTATGTTCTGTTCATTGCAGCATTATTAGTGGTGGCCAAGACCTGGAGACACCCGAAGTGTCCTCCAGTAGAGGGTCGGATAAAGAAGATGTGGCACATATGTACTCTGAAATATTACTCAGACATAAGAAAAGATGAATACTGCAAGTTACATTATTGATGGACCTTGAGAATATTATGCTAAGCCAAATAAGTCAGTCAAGGAAAGCTAAGTCCCATGTGGGATAGAAAACTGAAACTCATAGATACAGACAACAGTATGGTGGTTATCGGAAGGAAAGGAGAGGACCAAAGGGTACAAAGGTCCAAATATATGGTGATAGAAGATGGTTTGACTTTGGGTGGTGGTCACACAATACAGCATACAGATCACGAATCAGAGAAATGTACATTGGAAACTTCTATAATCTTATTAACCAATGTTATCCCAATAATTTTAAAAAACTGAGTTTTTACAGAATTTCATCAGAATATTTTAAACCTCTGTCAAAAACCCTTGTAAAGCTAGGCATTAGGTTGAAACACTGTAAAATAATTGTATCGTGATGAGCATTCTCGTTATGCTCCTCTTCCTGAGTTTGCCCTTTCACTGAACGTACACACTGTTTCTGTCATTATTCGGCAATGCATTACAGAATGTAAGCCATGACTTGGTGTTAGTCGAAGTGTATAGTTCCAAAACTTAGGTAACCTTCTTTAAAATTAGGTTTCAAATATGCAAATGCAAATGCCGAAGCACACCGATGACACTGTTGGTTAACTCTAGTTATGATGCTAAAGAAGTTAGGTGTCAAAATGGTAATTCATTTGGATAGAGCAAATAACATTAGAAATCTAATCTACTAACTTCTTTTGTAAAAATACATTTAAAAAGTATCATTCAAAGTATTCAGAATCATATAGGAAAGAAGACTTTTAGTATGTCAGGCAATTTTAACACATAACATATATGGAATGTATGTTTTAGTCAATGGATTCTTATTTTGTAGAAGAATGTCTTGACAGTATAGGGAAGAAAGACAACGAGTTGCTGATTTGTTTCATAATGTTCTGTATAAGTTAACAAAGCCATAATTGAGAAAGTTATCTGCAATTCATAGATTTACATGCAAATTTTTTCTATTGGTTAAGGACAGTGGGAAAGCAACCCTAATAATTTATTTCTTAGTTTCTTTATGTATTTGATATCAACCAAATATCTATTTTAAGATAGTTATAATAATAAATTGTCTTCATTCATAAGAATGGTCCAATTTTTTTCTTTTTCTTTTTTTTCTTATTTTAATTGTTATTCAAGTACAGTTTTCTGTCTTTTACTCCCATCCCAGTCCACCCCCACCTCCCTCCCATTTCCACCCCCCTTAGTTTTTGTCCATGTGTCCTTTATACTTGTTCCTATAATCCCTTCCCTTTTTCCCCTGAAATTCCCTCCCCTCTCCCCTCTGGTTACTGAAATAGAAAATGGGATGACAGAATCGTCCAGTTTTAATTTAAAGTTGACATATAACAATGATGCCTGGAGCATTTTAGTTAGAAACTAGAAAATAGAGAGATGACTACTCTCTATTCTGGGTCCATTGCAAAGAATGTGGCCTGCTTGGGCTGGACCATCAGGCATATAGGGGTCAGAGGAGTCAGGCTGTCTTCTCTGATCCCACTGAACACTTGGAGGGCCCTGGAGTAATTCTTACAGTGTCACCTAGGAGAATGTAAGCCTGTGGTTGATCTCAAGAAATGCTGGACACCGAATTGAATAATATTTCAAATATGTTCCTTTGGGTTTGGCTGAAGTGAACTTGGTTCCGAATTTCAGTGAAGTTACCAGGCATTTGGATTAAGTTGTTGCTAGATTGTTGACATTATAAGTAGTCAAAGAAGCTCTGTAGTCTGCAGTAGCAACCACCAAATAAAAGTGGTTCTTTTGCTGGATTTCTAAAACAATAAATCAAGAACAAGAGAACCCTGCTTGAGACATCAGGCTTAAAGCTTTTACTTTATTTATTTTTTATTTTTTTAATTTATTGATTTTAGAGAGAAGAAGGGAGGGAATGGGAGAGAGAGGAGGAAGAGAGAGGAACGACATTTCTATAGAGCACAATATGGCAGGTCAAACATTCTGGAGGGATTCTATCTAATGCTAACATTGGCAGCTAGAAGCTCATCAGGGGCTGATTGCCACTGTCCACAGATCATCCTCTGGAAGCTCTCTGATTTCATCTTTGCTTCCTACAGGTCAGTAAGCTTCAGGCTACTTCTTTATCCCTGCTTTGGAATGCCCAGATTCACGGGCTTTCACCTTCCAGCATGGAGATGCTCTTACAGGAAGACCACAAATGCTATGCCTTGTGACAACAAAGTCTTCCAAGCAAATGGGAAGATATCTTGGTGGGAAATCATAATGAAATATGTTTCCTTTAACAATGACTTCTGAAGTATTTTATCTGACAAAGTGGGCATCTAAAAAAAATGTTATTATGGTAAATATGATCATCAACCACAGTAAAGACTATAATTATATAGTTACAGGAAGAAGAAAAAAACATAACTCACAGGGCTAGTCTTAATATTATGTTCCAAATAAAAATATGTCCATAAAAGCAAAGAAACAGTAAAATGGTTTGTAACTGGAAATGGAGTTCTGTCATAATTCAATGCCACATACATAGATTACAAGACAGAGCTATTTGAATAAATTCCATTTCATTTAGCATTTAAAAGAATTTCCATGGCAAAAAGGATTAGTAGCAATATGTGTTTTTATTACTCATGTAACAGTACACACAATCATATTTTGTCTATTATTTTAGCACATTACTGTCTTCTTACAAACAAGGAATCATCTTTTAAGTAAATATTTGTACATATTAGCATATTAGGTATAATGCAGCTTTAATAAAAAGTGATGTTCTTTGAAAACAATATACGGAAAGGAAATATCCTCAGTCATTGAAGAAATTCTTTACTTACTAAGACCTTATAAAAAAAACTGGTATCTTAATTAATAATGTCAGAGAGAAATGAGAATGATATGAAGTGCAAAGAAACAACTATGATTTTACATACAACAGTGGAGCTTAAAATTAATTTAGAAGTGAATTAATTATTTATTCATAATAAGAAAGTGAACATTTTAAGGTAACTAAAAGGCAGAATTCAATGTTTACCGGGTGATCTGAGTATTCTTGGAAAAAAGTAAAAAGCTTTTGAAAATGCATTTCATAGAAAAGCCCTGGAAAACTATGCTGCATCTGTTCTAGTAACAGAAGGCTACAAAAAAAAAGTGTGCGTTTAAGGTTTTTAAACCTACTTTAATTGCTTATATGTTTAACGCTACCAAGGACATAATTTTAAAAGTCTGATTTTATTCTGGGATCAGCAGAAAATCGGGTTCTTCAACATATACCGACTTCAACAGAATCTTTTTTTTTCATATATATTTCAGTTTCAGGTACACCCAGGGGAAATGTATTAATATTATTTTTTCAAACCCCGTTTTTGCATGCGTTTTCTGAATTATTCATACAGCTCTCAAAGTGGGAATAACTTCGCCACCATTCAGAGAAATGCGTGCTGGGAGCAGCAAAATGCCAAACAACAGTGAAACTGAGCTGTGAGCTAGAAACAAGAGCATCGACAGATGTAAGGCTCTTCAAGGTATACATTCGAGATCACTTGCTTACTTTCCCTGACACCTTAGGCAAACTATTGGACTCCTCTTATAGAGCTGACATGAAATTTAGGTAAAATATATACCAATATACCTTCTCAGACACTCCATAAAGAGAAACTGCTGATTTCCTGCAAGCCCAAATCCATGGCTTCCCTATTGCATGACCTTGAAAAAACTGCCCTTTTCTCAACTAGAAGTTGGAAAATAGCACCTACCTCTTACAATTCAGTGAGGATTATAACATGTAACCCGTGTAAGCACGCGGGACACAAAGAGTGATGTCCTTTCACTGGGTCATCTCTCTGTCCTTCATCTCTGTCCATTAAGGTGCATAGTTAGGATTGCTTTCCTCTCTAACACACTGCTTCCCTTCCTTTTTTCTTTAATCCCTAGGAGATGAGGGTAAAACTAGAAAATCCGAGTGGTTTAAGGAAGTCTATTATAGAATAAATCACCTTATTGTTATTCTGCGGTCTCTGAAAGTAAATTGTTTTAGAACAGAAAATAAAACACTAATGAAGACATTTGAGTTTTAGTTTCCCTTGCCTCTGCCTTTAATCTCTATGGAATGTATACACTCAAACAGGATACCCATTTTCTTGGATGGGGGGTCTGTTTCCTAACGTGTTAAAATGAACTGATTAAATACATGGATGATCTTTAAGACTTATTCCAATTCTAACCTTTATATTCTTAACAAATCAATCTCCACATTAGTGGACATTTAATTTTCTTCTTCTCTGTTATTCTCAGTGTCTCAACTGATAACATTGTCCTCAATTGTGTTAGCTTGCATCATAAAATTCTGATGTTAATGAAATCACAATTATGAATTTTAACCTTGAACAGAAAGGGAGTTTTGCTCCATTCTAGAAGCTACCATTAATGTATCCTTTAATGAAAGAGACAGGCTGATAAAATATGGACGTATCAGCAAAAACTCATTCTTGATTCTGGAAAAACAATTTCAAGTGCACACTCTGTTGATATGATCATCACTTATGTAGAGCTGTTGTACACTCATTATAAATAACTTACACATTTCTCATCGTTATGCTTTGTAATATTTGGAATCTAACTCTAAAGAGTGTTCTTTATTAATAGATAAAACAAACATAGCTAGGATATATTATATAAACATAGAAATATATAATAACGCATTTGTCAATTTTTGTCAATTTAATGAAGACAGATAAATTGCTTCTTTGACCAATTCTCTACACAACACTGATTTGCATTTCAAGCATACTCTGAGGACATGCATACAATGTGCTGGTCATTATTAATAAAATTCTCAATGTTTATTGTCTATATTCAGGCAAAGCTAACTTTATGTGTTGAAATTACAGAATAGATTTCTAGGCCCATATTAATACAATCCTGGTGGGTTTGAATTTTGTGTGGTTTGTTTTGAATCTTTTATATTTAGAAGGTGCAAAATATAATTAACTACTTATCTATCTTTCTAAGGTTCCAGTGTCAGGAAAATAAAACAAATAAATATATATTTTTATATAGAATATATAAGTAGTATACATTAAATGTATATTTAATATATATTATATATTGCAGATTATTGTACATAATCTACATTGTCTATTGTATATATAGACAATACATATATTGTCTACAATATATATATATTGTATATATAGACTATATATTGTCTACTATATATATATATGTATATAGTCTCTCTATATATATGACCTATATATATATATATAAATAGGTGGCCTAATGCTTTTTTTATTCAAGGATTAATGTGAGTATTGTTCAGGCAAATAAGTGACCAGGAGTGAAAACAACTCATAGTTTGTTGTCATATCTGAATGATTACATTAATAACATGATTTATCCACCCCAAAAATTTCCTTTAAAAATTTAATGTTTCAGGAACTTTGCTAAGATAAGAGCAAAATTCCCCAAGTGTGAGGCTCAGCATTTTTGTAGATAAAATCTACATCCATTTTTACATTACTTTTGGAGAGAGACCTGTCAAGGTTTTATTTCAATAAATTAGTACATAAATCTATATAAAGTAAACCTAAATAAAAGACATACATAGGGTGAAAAGATGCATAAAAAAGTGCTCTATGGTGAGAATTTAGGAATGTAGTTGGTGGGAAAAACAGAGTGAGACGGCCTGTCTATAATTACGGCTTCAGTGTCCAGAACATCCGAGCACTAAATCGCCCTACCGTCCCACAGGATCTAGGTAGCTTACAGAATCCGCTTGAGAGGGTCCAGGATGGCTGTGTCTATTTTCATTAGAACAGACTGTAAAAACTTTTTTTAAAATGTGAGTGTGGAAGAGAAGTAAAATCTCAATTGCAAAGCAAACATTAAATTTATATTTCCATAGGTATTAGAACACGTACACTTAATAAATCCATGTGGGTAGGTATTTTTGGTTCCATTTTTTTGTAATATGGGGAAACAGAGGATCATCTCTATTCACTGCACTGCATCACAGGTAAAATTCAAATACTAAGTTTCCTGGGCCTAAATAAGGCCCATGGGATCTCTGCATTCCATTGACTTGCCTTGCTTGGCAAGAGAGTCCAGTGCATCAGGGACTCCATTAAATAGTTGCACTGCATTGCCTGACAGAAACATGTAGGCAAAATACTTTCACTGAAATTATATTAAGATCTAAAACGATTCAGGAAGATCACATATTATGTTTTTAAAAAGATATTAAATTTTTATTGCACAGAACATGAAAATTAAAGGAATTAACACCGCATTTATATTTGCACTCTTATTTGAAATGTTATCAAAGGGTTCCATCAACAGTAAATGAGAGACTAAAAGAATACTAAAATGTTTTAAAGAGTTAATAACAGTTCTTGGTATTTGTTGAAACTACTAAATATATACTTTTAAAGGACTCTTCCCTGTGTTGAAAATAAAAAGAGAATAAAGAAACAAATCCAGCTTTTTCACACAAAACCATCTCCAAAATTGTCTACTACTGGCTTTGTGTGGTGCATAAATTGGTCTGTAAAAATCCAACAGACTAAATAACTCATGCACACGAGGGCTTCTCTTGTTTGCATAGCTAGAAAAAGCTAAATGTGTTGGGGTAATTACAAACCAGTTAAAATAATCTAATTGAATCAAATTTAATGTGGCCATTAATATAATTGCGAATCCACTATTTTCTCTTTCTCTTTCATTTTTTTAAAGATTTTATTTATTTTTCTTTAGAGGGGAAGGGAAGGAGATAGGGAGAGAAATATCAATGTATGGTTGCCTCTCATGCGTCCCCTGCTGGGAACTGGCCTGAAGCAACCCAAGCATGTGCCCTGATTGGGAATTGAACCACGATCCTTTGGTTCACAGGCCCACACTCAATCTACTGAGCTACACCAGCCAGGGCTCTTTCATTTTTTTTATGGTCTAATTTCTCAAAGCATTATGAACATCTGAAAATTGAACAAAACAGTTTGGAACTTTCTTATATTATTGGACTGTATCTGAGCACAACTTAATGTAGTTAATGTCACATTACTAACTAAATATATAAAAATCCAACTATAAGTGATTCCATTTATGTACTTAAAATTAGCTTTATGAAAGTTGAATAAATCAAAGTTGAATAAAGTCATTCTTGTCATAATTATAGGAATACAATTACATATAAAATATATAATATACATATATACATATATGTAAATTAAATATATAAGAATAACAGGTATAAGTGTGTAATATATGTTTGATAACTATATATTTTCTTAAATAAAGAATGAATGTGTGATTGTTTAAAGCAGCAAAATTGATAATGCTGACTATACTAGAAAAATAAAAATGTGTGTGTACTTTATTCTGTTACTTTCAGAATTTTTCAAAATATGAAAAATTTAAGACAATTTCCAATGCTAACATTTTAAAAATATACCTTATTAACATGACTAGAAAATCAAACTCATGACTACTTAGTTTAAGTAAGAAAGATGAAATCCTAAACACAGATAATTAAATGTAAAGAGTTCTCATGTGCCAATAGTTGCTAAAAATCTAATGCTTGAGAATTCCATATATACATATAATTATATATATACAAATTTAAGTTAAACTATATAAATAGCTCTCATTAATTTAATACATATAGTGAAAAAGAATGGAAGTTTCCCCTTAAATTTTTATTGTCTGCACATACAATCTATCGTACTGAGGAGATGATGAAAATAACTGATGGCATATAATTCTTTAATGGCTAGTATCTATTAAAATATATAAATATAAAATATAGTTACTTTGGGAATTCTTAATCACTAGAGTGTCTGCTTACTCTGCAGTAAGATGTCACACACTCATGAATTTGTAATCCAAATTGGTATTTTAGTATACAAAAATTGACACTTTCATAAATAATTTAGTTTTTCCAGTCTTATAGATACAGAGTCATTTGAACAATATGGAATATAAATGTATTTCCTGGCACTATCACTTGATGTTAGATTTTCTAATTTGATTCCCAGAAAAGGAAACATTTTTATGATATTCTTTACTTATTTATAAGATAATAATTTGGTTGATAAATCATTGTCCTAAGTGCATCATTATATTTAAGAAGAGATCTCTAAAACAATATAAATATATATTTTTCTAATTCATAATTTATGAACAATAAACCCCTCTATGTTTGTGGTTTTTTCTCTTCTGAGATTTCAGAAGATCAGGGGGTTTTGATGCACCTAGTAAGAAAATTCGATTTCACCTCATTTTATTATTATAAAGGGTCTGTGTTATCAATCATACACAAACTCACAGTCCAGACTCATAGTAATCATTGAGGTTGCTAGAAGATAGGGCAAATGAACTAATGCAACAAACAATTATCTTGAAAGAGAAAGACAAGACTAAGTTATGTTTCCCTTAAGCATGGTGTGCAGATCCTTGATTAGTTTATCTACTGGAATAGTATGTACTATGTGTGTGTATGTAAATAAACCATAAGACTCAATGGCTTAAAGCAGTAAGCATTAATTTAGCTTCACAGTTTGCAAGTCCACCGTTTGGTCTTCAGATTCAACTGAGTAGTTTTTCTGTTCTCAACTGAACTCATCCACATGTAGAGACTTAGCTGTATAATAGGTCTTGGAGGTAACTGGCCATATGTTTTTTTTTTTACTCCAGTAGGTGAATTGGGCATGTTTTCATGGAGAAGATGGAGGTAGAGGTTCAAAAGCAAAGTCCCAAAATTCTAGCACATTTAAGACTGTTTGAACTATATAGTCCTCAGCATTCCATTGACCTTGAACACACCTCATGGTGGAACCCAAAATCATATTGGAAGGGAACTTATCCATGTAAGTTATATAGCAGTATGGAACCAAGGACCAGCAAAGAATGGGTACTACTAATGCAATTGATGTATCAGTTTTCTAAGGTTTTAAGTAGGTGATAAATGCCAAAAACCTGGGAGCAAGATGGACAAAGTACTTCTAGAACCCTGCATCAATTATTGTCAAAAACAGAATTGAATGGATTTCAGATTTTTTTATTTAAATTATTGGAGATTATTATGTTAGTTTCTCACAGCTACTCTTAACAAAATGCCACAAACTGGGCAGCTTTTACAGGAGCAGTGTATTCTCAGTTCTGGAGATTAGAAATTCAGAATCAGGGGGTCAGCAAGGCCATACACCCACTGAAACCTGTAAGGGAAAATCTACACTTTCTCCTTTAGGTTTCTTGCATTTCCTGGCAATCCTTGACATTCCTTGGCTTGAAGCTGTGTCACTTAAATCTCTGTCCCTGTTGACACAGGGACAAAGATTCTCTCTATGCATTTGCTCTCTTCCCACGGGCTTTCCCTTGTGTGTCTGTGTCCAAATTTTCTTTTCTTTTTTTAAATACACAAGTCATATTGGATTAAGGACCCACCTTATTCCAGAATGACTTCATCCTAACTAATTATATCAGCAATGACCCTATTCCTTAACATGTCACATACTGTAGTACTGGCGGTTTAGGATTTCAACATTTCTTTTTGAGGGATACAATTCAACTAATACCAGAGACGTTAGTAAAAATAAAATGTTAATGGGGAAAAAAGGTATTCCAAGAAGGCTTGAAAAGAGTTTGAATCAGAGTATTCTGAATCTAAACTTTTACTATCCAGTTTCCAAACCCGGAAAATATTTAGAAATGCAAGACTGGTATAGAGATGAGTGTGGGGCTAGAGAGAGAAATATGAAACATTATCAAAAGAGAACTTTTGGGGGGTATATTGTACATTAAATTTAAAGACTAATGCAAAGGAGTAGGAACATAAATCCAGGAGAAATTTTGAAGAAGAAAGAGAAGAGAGGTAGGAAGAGACACAAAAATATATAGCATTATAAACTTAGGAAGAAAGTGTTTTACTTAGTCAAGTAAGAATCAAGTACAGAATCTGAATACACTAAACAGAAATTTTTCAGGATAAGGCAAGCAATAGTTACAAGTAGCACAATGTTAATAATTATTAATTTTAAAAGGACTGTAAATTATGATTACTACCAAAATAAAGATATTCCACTTGTGAATTCTAGAATTTATGCAGTAGCACTTAAAATAATTTGACCAAGGAGAATTTCAACTAAAATCTCTATAAATAACATTTATCTGCTTTTCAAGTAAGGGTCTTGAAGGACAGAGAGTAAACGCAACCAAGTTAATTTATTCCAAAGATAGAATTCTAGCTCATGGAACATATGGCAAATTTTGAAAATTAAAGTAAATATTCCCTTGAAATGCCTAGTTTCAGTGAAGTAGCTATTGGAACTGGAATAAAAAATAACAGATGATTCTTTTAAGAAAGTGCAAAAGCTTTGGAAGAGGGTAGCTCTTTTCTGAATCATTCCAACATCTTCTTAACTGTTTTATAACCAGGAAGCAGATTACATGAGAGAAACGAGAGCAATACGCAACGGTTAGCGTGTCTGACTACAGATTGGAAGAGCAATACATTTGAAGCTGGAATATAAAAAATAAGTTTAAGTCCTGAAATGCTTTTTAAAAACATTAGCAACTAACGAACAAGAAACCAAGGGAAGCAAGAGTATCAGTCACTCATGTGAAAGTGGTGGGCATAAGGACAGTCATTTAAAAATGGGACCAGAGAAGTCGTTTTAAAGGAACTGCCTTGTACGTACGTGTGGCTCCTTGAAACTTGGGACTCTTTGACCAGAGCCAGACCTTTGGATTGGGTCAAACCAAGATCGTCTGACAAACAATTGTTTGTAAAGCCAGCAGGACTGAAGACATTCCAACCAAAAGAACCGATTATGGATGCTCTATCTGAAGACAGAATCTGTAACCAATCATGTGTAGCTAAAGAGTAACTCAGCATCACCAAGAATTGTTTTCTTCTTTTCCTGTAACTATGCCTTTCCTTTTGTCAAAAAAAAGTTCCCTGCCTTCACTCTGTAATCAAGGCACTTTTGGGGTTTCTGCTTGAATCTGTGCTTCTAGGATTACAATAATTTGATCCCAAATAAATGCTTGTTGACTCACATTTCAGGGTATTTTTTTTTGAATTTTAGGTTAGCACTCAAATTCCCACCTCAGAAAGTAATTAGGTTTTATAAGCTGTCATTTCTAAACTACTCCTTGAAGATATTAATAACTATGTGGATTTTGTTTTATTCCAAGCATTCTCCTCTGAATTTTGGCACTGAAATATGGCGTTAAGGGATTAAAAAGAGCAATGATGCCAGTATTATCATTTTTAAAGCTAAAAAGGAATTTAGTAGTATTTAGTGGAAAAACACAAGATTAACATGCTGCAGAACTAATGAGTTACCTAATTTGGTGCAAGTAAATCCCTGTTTTATAAAATGGAAATATAAAATCCTGCTTATCCTGTGGTTAAAAAGAGTAGCTAAAGTGATGCATATGAAGTGTTTAATAGCACAAGCTCTACATTTTTGTTAGATTTTTACCTGAGAAATAGCAAGTCTCTGCTTGCCAACTTTCTAACAAATAAAATAAAGTTATAGAACCTAATCTGTAATCTTCTTTTGTGTCTGTTTAATGACAAAGGCAGGTTGGTAGGTCACGATTCTTTATTTAGTTAATTTGTTATATGTTGTTTCAGTATTATCCCCCAAGATTTTATTTAGGATTCTGACAAATCCGCATGCTTCTATACCTGGGTGTTCCACGGTAGGTGCAGTTTTATGTTTCCTTCCTGTCTTGTATTCATATTGGATGGTATTGTTAGGTATGCCTTGGAAAGCCAAGAAAAAAACTTCTACATAAAGTCATTATATTTATATCCTCTAAGTAATTATACGTATTATTGCCATATCAATTAGGAACTTAATAAATAGTTGTTTGGTTATAAAATTATGGGTGTAAACAGTGCAACAAGAGACCCAAGATACCTAGATCCCAATACACAAAAATTTTGGGTAAAAAGGAAGCTAGCTATATTTGCGCTTATTTGTACCAATTTCCCTGTAGCCACAGGGTTTTCTGGGGATTCTGCTGTTGGACAGGAGCCCAGGTCACTCTTGGCAGCTGCCCCATGACTGGGGCAGCAGCTGGTTCATATGCTTATGTATTGATTACCCTCCAGATGGAGTGAAAAGATGAAGCAATCATGAATTATTACAGAAAATTAGGCTTTAAATTTTGACAGCATGATGGAAACAAACTCCAAATCATGGTATTTTTAATGTAAAATGATTAAGAATATACTTGTATTTTCACTTAATACCAATAATGAAAGTATTTTGAGACGACAACCCAAATCCTACAGCCCTTTTATTTAGTGCTATAAACTAAGGTGTGCCCCCAACAGTCCTCGTGAGGATAGGACCATGCCCAGCCAGATTCCGCCCATCTCTGAAAGACTTGTGTCCCTCTCGGCATTTGACTGGACACAGAAGTTTACCACCTGAAAGTTACAGTGACATGGAAGACATTTATTTCTCCAGCTTCTCTCCCTTCATAACTGCTTCCTAAGAGTCTTGATCATAGCCTATCTGCAAATGTTTTCACGAGAAGAACATGACTATCATCAGGTGGAAGCAGGAGACTCAGATGCTCGTGAGCTTTACCAGCTTAAATAGCTTTTCATTATTTTCAAGGCTTTAGTCACATATGCATTGGTTCACTACATGGAGGAATCTTTAATATGCATCAAATAGTAGGAGGTACCTTGGGGAGCATAAATCAATAGAACACTGCAAGAAATTTCTTATTTTTAGAAATAAACATGATGCGGGTTAGCAAATACTAAACACAACATGAGCAAGAGCTGTCTTGTGCACTGAAAACTCTTTCCCCTTCACTAAGAGTCTATCAGTAACAGTGAAAAATAAATGATTCAGCATAAAGTAAATATTTAATATTTACTTTAATATTTACTTTCTTGCTGAGAAAAATAAATTTCTCAGCAAGAAAGAGAATAATATGGCAAAGCAGACAAGAGGGAATTATAGGGCAAGACTCTAATCGTATTTGAATGAGTCATATTTTTATTTACCTACTCCCTAACTTTAGGAAATCTGGGTCCCCAAACCTTTAAAAACAAATATTCATGTTCTGAAAAGATGCAGTTTATTTAGAAAAAGTTACCTGGTACCCACTACATGAAAGATTAAGTCCAGGGAACATAAAGATGAATACAACACAATCTGTCTTTGAGAAGCTCATGTCCAATTGTAGAAAAAAACACATAAGTGATAGGCTTAATGCTAATGCTGAAAATACTTGCAGTTGTACACACATCTGCCTTATACATATAAAACTAGATGTTTGAATTATCCTACATTTACACATAGGTATCACAATATTAGGATGGCATTGTCTCGGATTTACTAAGTACATAGCTAACTGTTCAGAGACTTAACAGGATCATAGGTCCACCAGCATTTCCTCAACAATTTAGAAATGTCATTGAATAGAAGCAGCTATCCTGTAATAAATAGCACACCAGCTATTAAATTGTCTATTCTCTTCGGTTTTTAATATGGGTTTAAAACATTTAAATTATGTTTTTATTGGAAATGTTGCTATTTTACTGACCTCTTTTCCTATCTTATTGCATAGTATTTTCATGTCACCATCTTCTCTCTTGCTTATTTTTCATTCGGTCACTTCTTACCTTTTACTGTGTGTGCCAGATCATGTCCTCTTTCAGAACATGCAACACGCACTTGTCTATTAACTTGTCCACTATTTCCAGTTATATTTAGAGATAGGAAAACATTTTCCTCATTAAGTACGTGGGCAGACACTCAAAGGTAGTAAAATTAAACAAACACTTCCCTATATATTTTCTTTTATTGATAAGAATAGATTTTTTATTGTTCAAGTACAGTTGTTTCCATATTCACTCTACTATGCCCCCTCACCCCATCCATCCCGCCTCCCACCTGGAACCTACCCTCTTTGGCTTTGTCCATGTGTCCTTTATAGATGTTCCTTGATACCCCTTTATAAGCATCCCCAAAGTTTTATTTGTTAAATTCTTTTTAATATATTTTGTGATTTTGAATCTATCTGAATTTAAGTTTATGAGTTATATATATTGTCAATTATCTGTGGTATTTCCTGTGTCCTCTTGTCACAGATAAAAATGAAACACTGTGTAACAGCCTTAACTGGTGTGGGTTCATGGGTTGGGTGTCATCCCACAGAGCTAAAGGTTATCAGCGAATTCCCAGTCAGGGTAATCCCTGGGCTGTGGATTCAGTCCCTGATCGGTGCACATGGAAATCGTCCAATCACTGTTTCTCTCTCACATCAATGTTTCTCTCCCTCTCCTTCTTCCTCCCTTCTCCTTTCTCTAAAAATAAATAAATAAAATCTTTTAAAAAATCGAACACTGTATAATGAAGGCTGTAAATCATGAAATGTTTTAATATGTAAAGAAGTTTGCATAATTACATAAATTTCATGTTTGAAAGCTCTGAGAGCAAATTCAGAGCATGCTAACACACCGGTCTAATTAGAACACTTAGGCGAAAGAAGATTCTTTTACTGCATGTAGTTATTATTGAAATCCCCTTGTATGTATGAACATGGTATTTTAGGCAAAGTATTTCATACATAGAAAAACTATTTTATAAACTATAAATGTGTAATACAAATGTTAGACATTGTTATTTTGCTATTTTCTCTGGCATACATTAGCAAAGAATTAGATTCAGTATGAGTTGCATTTAATTTAGGCAATGATAACACATTATCTGTATCAAAGAAACACAAGGAAATAAACATTGAAAGTACTATCATCTTTCTATTGTCATTACAGTTGTTCTGGTAATTTTTACTCTAAAAAAGTTTATCAGAAAATAAGTGCATTCCAGGTTCTATGACTTACTAATTTATTTGGTGAACCACTTACATTCTAAGAGCGTTGTTCGTGTTCCTCAGAGACGTTATTTCAGGTTAGTGGAGATTTTATAATCAGGTAAACTATTACCTTCATTTTTCAAATGAAATAACCACAAAACGGAAGACTAAATTGGACTAATCAGTTGTGACGGCAGTAGTAGTTACTGAGATAAAGGGCCCATCCTGTGACTTTCCCACGTTCTGTTAGCTGCTGTTCTCTGTTTTACAGTTGGACTGAGGTGCAGTACGGAGAAACATTATTTGAAAGCCATAACATTCTGCACGCTTCGAAAGTTTATTTGCCTTCCTATTGATAATAACTTGCTATTCCAAAACGAGATTCACCTGCTAATAGTATTTCTGTAGTGTTTGTAGTTAAAATCAATTGTAGCTAAATGAGCACTTGGTATTTTGATAGTAACAAATGAAACCGAGATTTGGAGACACGTTTTACATAACTAAATGAAACCCACATCCAGTAAGAAAATCGCCGATGTTACATTGCTTCTGTCATCCTGAGCACACTTCACCAGCTGCAGGTAACCTGTGTTCATAAAGGATCATTCTGCAACCTCACAGAACGACTTACAGCCATCTACACACACAAATAGGCATTGAAAGAAACCTGAAGCTCCTAAGGACAATGAGAAACACTGGCTGTATTTGAAATTCCCACAGTCATACTTAGATATGTATAAGAGTACAATGGATTGTAAATTAGCGATGGATAGAGTTTATGCTGAAAATGATCCTTCATATTTTCAATGCATATTTAAAACTTTTATGGAAATCTGCTGGCTGCATATCCACCCATAAATATCCCATCAAACTCGTGTTAGGTGGCAACTGCTGATCCTATTGTTTTAATTGTCTTTTAAAAATTAAACTTCTTTTATGCTGGAAAAGCATTTTCTTCTTGCATGTATTCTGCATAGTTCATTTCTTTTTTTGTAAATTTTCAACAAGAGTGACCCAGATGTGGAAGTTATACCATCCTTTTTATATAATGCACAAAAGAATATATTAATATATTTAAATATACATTTATATGTACAAATTTACGTTTGACTTCATATATAATTGTATTTCTCTTTCTCTATTTTAGTGTATTCTACACAAACCAAACTCTTATAGTACTGAAAAGATTATTAGCAATTCAGGTTTTAAATCTTTTCAGGTTAATCAAAATATATGAATTATGTATTTGTGTGTATGTGTGTGTGATTTCTCAATGTGTTGAGAATACATATTATGTTCCAAAATTTTAAAATATTTCAACCACTTCCTAAGCATAACAAACTAAA
The DNA here is from genome assembly GCA_004027735.1 of Carollia perspicillata. NCBI lineage: Eukaryota > Metazoa > Chordata > Mammalia > Chiroptera > Phyllostomidae > Carollia > Carollia perspicillata. Next base: position 18,011 of record PVKM010007103.1, on the reverse strand, counting down.
AAAGTAAAACTTTCTGGCAGGTTGGATAATTTAAAACACACAAGCCATAAAGGATTTAATAGTCTTATAGAAGTTTGAAAAATGTACATTCAGTTGAAAACCTAATGCTACCACTACTTACCACAGCAGCATATATTCAATGGCTAAGTCTTATATCAATTGACTTTTTCCAATGCCACTAGCATTTTTGAAAATGTTCGGGGCTCTTTTATGTTTAGAATTGTGGGAGCATTCAGAGATGAAAAGGACCATTCATTCCATAGCTGCTACAAACATGCAAAATAAATAAATAAATAAATAGATAAAGGAGATATTCAAAGCATAGAATTCCTAATATGTGGTAAATACAATTGGGTCTCAATTCTTTTTATTCCTCCAGCCACTGCTCACTCCATTCCGTCTCAGCTCCCTGCATAAGTGACAGAACATTTTGTGTCGTTTTTATTGAAAAGAGTAATTTTCCACAAATACTTTCCTATATAAGAAAGTCGGTCTTGTCATTTATTTACTAGTCATTTATTGTATACATTCTCTATGTGAGGAACTCTCTGGGGCCAGAACGAACAATAATAAGAATGCAATGTCTTTGTTCCCCTGAATTTTTCCATCTACTGAGACAAACATTAATTAAATAACTATAATATTGCATGCAAAATTGTAACAGAGAAAAAGGTTTGAAAGACAAGTAGATATTCCAATGTCAAGGAATCAGGAGAAAAAAACTTTTTAAAGAAATGACAAATGAGCCTAGTTCTGAAATCAAAGTAGGAGTTAAATAGCAAAGAACAAAGTAGAGTTTAACTAGGAGGGCAGGTACGGAAAACAGCTTATGCATTAGTACTCTCTATCTTTTCTTCCATCTGCCTCTTTCCATCCTAAGATTCCCACTCATGTAAATCTTCTCAATCCATCAGTAAGGTTTTTCTACCAGATTTGTGAAGGCATTCCCACCATCACTTCCTCTAAAAATAAGAGAGAATTTAGATGTTTCTTAGACATTGACATGCTGAAATGTTATTACTGATATTCAGTTTTTCCACTTCTGATGTGACATTTTGAGTACATTATTGGCAGAAATGTGTATTTCTTACATTATTTTCTTTGAAATTCTCTAAATTGAAAGTCAAGAGGTAAAGTTAAATTCTATTGGTTTTATCTAATTCAATATAACGTGTCACAGTTAAAACAGATTATTTAGCATATACAAATGTAATTTATCTCTAATGGATAGTGGGCCTCTATTCACAGATTTCATTTAGTGTCAGGGTTTTTAAAAAACAGTGATATATATTGCCCTGGCTGGTGTAGCTCAGTGGATTGAGCGCGGGCCTACGAAGCAAAGGATCACAGTTCGATGCCCAGTCAGGGCACATGCCTGGGTTGCAGGCCAGTTCCCAGCAGGGGACACACAAGAGGCAACCATACATTGATATTTCTCTCCCTAACCCTTCCCCTCTAAAGATAAATAAATAAAATATTAAAAAAAATAAAAAAACAGTGATATGTATAAACTACATCTAGGTCAGAGAACATAATTTCTTTCTTTCTTATAGCTTCTTGACAACATATATGGATATTTTTACATGGAAATAAACTTCTTTATATATAATAAAGTTCAGTACTGAGTTGCTTAGACAAATCTCAAAATTATAATTGAAAACGTTAATATATTTTGGTTTGAACAGAATAAATGTTTCAGAGTTTCTGTTTTCTCATCTAGAATACTTATAACAGATAAAGAATAAAATAACTATTATAACTTAATACATTTTACTATAATTAAATATTTTATTTCATTTTCTACTTTAATATGTAGTAAATGTAATGAATATTTATATATATGCAATATATAATAGTTGCAAAAATGCTTTATAAAATTGATGTAATAAATTAGATAATTTGTTTATCTAATTATCTTAAAATCTTATTGTAGCATATTTTCTGGCAAAAGTAAGCTCTCATTACTTGTGGACTACAATATATTTACAATTTAATGTATACGTTACCCATATCTTAGTCAATTCAGGCCACTATGACAGAACACCATGGACTGGATGGCTCGTAAACAACACGGATGGATTTATCTCTGATCTGGAGGCTGGGAAGTCCAAGACCAAGATGCTGGTAGATTTGGCATCTGGCAAGGACTCGTTTTGGGGTTCATAGATAGGCATCTTCTCCCTGTCTCTTCACACGAGAGAAGAGAGGAGGGAGCTTTCTTGAATCTCCTTTATATGCAGATTAATCCCATTTATAAAGGCTCGGACCTCATGACCTAATCTCCTCTCAACGTTCCATGTCCAATTCCATCACTTTGGGATTAGGATTTTAGTTTATGAATTATTATTTTCTATCTTTACCTGAGGATATTTTTTCATTGATTTCTTATTTATTTTTATTTTATTTTTAATCTGCACACAAAGACCTGCTTATTGATTTTAGAGAAGAAAGAAGGTAAAATAAAGAGGGAAAGGCACATAAATGTGAGGAACATCAATTGATTCCTCTACTGGGGATGGAAACCTCAAGCCAGGCATATGCCCTGACCGGGAATTGAACCTGTGGCCTTTCAGTTTGCAGAATAATGCTCAACCAACTGTGTCACATCATCCAGAGCTCATTGCTTTTTTAGAGAGAGAGGAGTGGAGAGAGAGAATGATTAACGTGAGAAACATCTATTGGTTGCCGCCTGTATGCACCCAGACCTGGGATTGAACCTGCAACCTTTTGGTTACAGGATGAAATTTGCCAGGGCTCAACTTAGTCATTATTAATAAGAAAGTATCAGAAGAATTCTTATTAATGTAAGAAACAATGTAAGTATTACCACTCTCATTCATTTAATGTTAATAAGCCATTCTAGGCCATGGAATTAGATAAGCAAAAAGTATGGTGGTAAAATTTTAAAAATATTGAACACAAATTAATGCTTTTTTGGTAGATAAGTTGTTTTTGAATAGAGATGCAAAGAGCTGCTGTTTAAACTTAAGCAGCACATCACTTCAGTGGGTTCATGTTCAGGCAAAGTTTATTACATATCTGACTACAATGAGCATGAACTCAAGCAACTGTGTAGCTCTTCACAGCTCTGGATTCATTACTTTATATTAATAGTTTGGAATCGGTCATGGTAGTAGTATTTACACCATGGACACTTACAAATGCCATAAATCGGAGACCACTCCTCACTCCTATCCCAAGAAAACTGGTTAAATTTTACCAACATACTGCTGATCTAGACTCATGTTCAGTCAAGAGTGTCCTATATAACTTACCACTGTAATTTATTTATAGGTGGGATGTGACCAAAGATCCCAAGATGAACTTGTCAAAAAAATTCTTTAAAACAATGTTGTTATTTGCTGATGTTTTGGGAACATGTAATCTTTATTTGTGATAGTTTAATGTATCAGTTTATGTATCGATTTGCAATTCCTGGCTGCTGGTTCCCCTTACAGCTATCTCATAGTGAGACCCTGGCTAAGAGATGCAGTATAAAGTTCTCAAAATGATATTCATCACCTTAGGTAGAGTCAAACTAATTATATGTGGCCCAATCATTTCTTTCTTTATTTTCTTTGTTTCTACATTGACATCCAGCATTGGTTTTCTATGCCTTTTAAATGAAATTTTCCTGGATATCACATATGTATTAGTAACAAGAACTATAATGTTACCTGTTCCAAGTCTTTGTTGAAATAATGTTGTAGACTTCCCTGAAACGTTATCAAATGGCCAACAAAGACCACCTTTTTCCTTTGTTTTCCATTTTTGAGATAAAAATAAAGATATCCTCATTTATCTTCCTTTTGTAGGAAGTATAGATTATGGAATCCCCCTGAGCTCAAAGATTTTGTTTACATACCTGAAATTCTCTTAGATTTTCATCTTTGCCATCATCTTTCAAAAACCCACATTTCTTATAGGGAATCAAAATAGATTATGTGTTTGGGAAAAATATGTTGCTTTGAGTTATTGCCTGTTTATCTCATATACTTAACACAGGTTCTCCAATGTCTAACTTGTTCCCAAAGAACAATGAAAACCCTGTGAGAAGCTAGCTGTTTACACAGAAACATAATTATATATTTTAGCAAAATGAAATGCACAGTTATTATTGAAGTATTGTTTCCTGTGAGCCCTCAAAAATCCACTTGATAATGCTAATCAGTAGTTTCTATTTGTTTTCTTCTTTTTCTAATCAGTGTGATCCTATGATGCATATTTGCTTATAGGGAGCATATGGTATTTCTCTTCAGAAAAAGGATTCTACCTAACTTACTTTTATATATCTCAAAAATTTATTTTTACTGATAGTTTTATAACCAATAAAATTATCTTAGAATGAAATTATATAATGTTGACAAAATTTCAACTCACATATAATTAAAGTCATAGGCTTATGACTTTAGGTTGTGGAGATAAAAACAAAATAACTCTGAAAAAATAATTTGATGATATACATTTCAGATGGCTATCTTAAAATATTATCTTTTAGGGTGGTAAAAAATGATCTCTACTGAATTACAAGGTATAGGCATATTGCAAGTTTGCTTCCAGAATAACACTGTAATGTGAATATGAAATAAAATGAGTCAAATGCATCATTTGGTTTTCTAGTGCTTTGTTTACACTATACTGTAGTCTGTTAAGTGTGAAATAGCATCATGTCTGAGAAAACAATGTGCACACCTTAATTTAAAAATACTTGATTGTTAAAAATTCTTCCTGTCAAATACATAAAGTATGAACAAAAAGTCTAAGCACAGTGGAGGAGGTGGCTTGTACTGCAACTTACCCTTCTAAAACGCTTGCTGCATCCTTAGAAGGTATCTCAGAGATCTCTCTTTAAGAAGGCAGGTGACATTGCTTACCATCACCCTTTCTCTTTCCTATAATGTTATAATCATATCTTAGTGGTGGCAGCCTTAAAAATCTAAAAGTAAAACTTGCTCATGAGACTTGTATGCTTTTAAAAGCTTCACTGAGCTTGGAAGAAAGCTAATGATCTTTTTGATACATAAAATTATTTTGACATTTTCACCCCCAAAATAAACAGGAATTTAAATTTTGTTGGAGGAAAAGAAAGGTCAACATTTAAAAAAATAAATAAGATAGATTTGTATATAGAATACAGTCAAGTTTTTCTTGCTTGTGAGTATGTATGTAAATAATATATGTTCCAATAATATAATTGACCATCTCTTGGCAAGGTGATTTTATTTTATTTTTTTCTTATTTTAAATGTTGTTTGTTTTGAGAATTTTCTAAATCGGTATTTCTATTATAATCTGAAAAAAAAATAAGTTGTCTTAACTCCCAGATACACTTTTACCATCTTTGTGACCTTGGGCTATTCTGCTAGTCTCCAAGGCCTACCGCACTCATCTGTAAAATGAAGACATTAATAATATTTCTAATATACAGTTGCTTAAATATTTAAATCTTGCACATGAGGCATATATCTATGCTGACTTATAAACACACTAAAAATTACTGCTATCTCCGATGTTTATTATTATTATTATTAATATAACTATTACTATTATTTACTACTATTTATTGTTATTGCTATAAATATAACTACTACTGATATTTATTACTATTCCTATTACTAAAATCTTTAATATGACTTTAGGTAAGGAATCTGAAGAGTTTTAACTAAGAATTCATTCCATAAAGTCCCAAGACAAATATGTGCTTCTACTTGAAACATGAGAAGATGGTTTTAAGCAACTTAGTAGGCAAAACATTTATAAAAATTATTTAAGTAGCATTTATCACAGGGATACATGATATATATGGTAAAATAGCAGGAGACATTTTATGGCACAAACAGATATTTTCAAAGCTATCTCCCATCTTCTGTAGACTGCCTTAGACTCTGGACAACACAATCCACGTCCTTCTCTGTATGTGTATAATGATACTGTTTTTGTGGCCGGATTACCTTTCTAAGGTAACGTTGTGATCATGTTACTTCTTTCCATCAATATTATTTTTAATGACCTCTAACTTCCTATAGAACAAAACCCAGACTCTTTAGTATGGAACTTAATGTCCTCAAGCTCCATTAGTTTTTAGTGCCATATTGTTATTGGTAGAAGTGGTGGTTTTGTGGTGTCACGAGGAAATTTCCAGAAACCTGCATGGGAGGATGGGGTTCTGTGGTAAACTTTATTGACGATGTAAAAATAAAGGGGTCCCTCTTCTGACTTCCCAATGTCTGATCTCCATCAGTCTCACCATACAGAGTGTGACATCCGTCACACTCTCAACTGTGACTTAGTAAGGCCAGAATTCAGGCTGAATCTGTATTAAGCCCAGAGTTGCTACTCCATTTTAAAGCCCAGTCCAACATCTAGTGAGTTTAATGTGTGTTTCCAGCTTCAGACCATTGCTGTGCTGCAGTATTGAGGCTGTCTTCCAGAGCCTCACCTCGTGTGGAGTCTCCACTGCCATTGGCCACACAGCTGCTAAAGCCACGTTGATACAGGGAGAGGATGTGGCAGGGCATGGGGTGAGTGCAGGTTCCTGGGTGAGAGAGAGAGACAGAGAGGGAAATACTTTTGTTCTCCTGGGACAATATTATCTTGGGTTGGGGGTGAACCAAGTGTATTTTTCAAAAGACCCAATCAACTTCCAAAGATTTTTATAAGCTTTTGATAGCTTTATAGCCTCTAATTAGACTGACAGGTTTCTTTTGTCAAGCCCTGCCTCCTGTGCCCCACAACACCCTGGTACCCTATGGGGAAGGGAGAAGTGTTAATCCCCCTGGTGGAGAGATGCTGTAATCCCTGAGGGATAAAACTGTAGCGTCCTGGCTAGGAAAGTAGGCTCATGCTCCCCATTTTATTAAGCACAAGGTCTAATTCCCTTTGTCGCCCTTTCTTTTATTAATACTTACCTAAATAACAATGGTAACAATACCACTAAGTATACTGTACTCAACATGTTTTCGGTTTTATTATAAAAACCCTGTATGTGTTGGCTTACACCATTTTTTTTTTTAATATTACCAGATCTTCCTAATCTTTGCTTAGATAAATCTTACTTGCTCTTCAACGTCCAGAGCAAATGTTACTTCCTTGGCCAATGCCCCAGATGTTCCCAGTATAAGAATAAATATCTCTATATGTAAATTGTCCTTTTTAATCTCTATCATTGTATTGTTGACTTTAAACAAACAGATATCTCTCCAGCAAAACGGTTGCTTTTCTTTCCCCACAGAAACAACAAAGAATACCAGTGCACAATATACAGCCTAATGGTAAGCCACGGGCAAGTCCTGTGAACCAGAGGAAAGGACTCTTTTATGAAGATCAGGAAGTCGGGAGACTGTTGTGTACACGGAGTCCTTTCTGTTGAGCTCCGCGGTCTAGATAGGTCATGAGACTTTCCCTGCGAACCCTCCCAACTCCAATAGAATAGAGGTTTCTTTTCATTATTCTTCTCAATATGCATTTATTGTATGTATTGATTTACCTTGTTTTGATTGTTTCTTTAACTTCACTTAAGAAATGTTAAGTTACACAACTTCCTCCATGTAAATATATGCATGGTGTTGTTGCATATTTAGTCCCACAATTTGAGTTTCTTATATCTTTCTCATGAGCAATTTACCCGTTTACTTAATAAGTAAATTCTTCCATCTTCACGGGGAGGGAGTTGGAGATTATCTATAATGCTCTTTCCAAATTTAGTGTAACATCCTGAACATAGTGCGTTGTCCCCTCTCCAAATGAGAACTGGGTAATAAGATTGCCTATGAGAACTAAATCACCACACAATAGATGCAATTAGCCATCTGTTGGGAGTAACTGAAATTGTCCTTAAATGACTCACTGAAAAGTTTTGGAAATCCTAAATCCCCCATCACGGTGGCCTGTAAACATCTCAGGAGGCAAGGCTGGAATGGGGCAGTGATTAATGTACAAAACGAATCATCTGTATCAAATGTGTTTGGAGAAAGACAATGCACACTTGTAGCAACTAGGTGCTTAGAAAAAGTCAATCCAGAGTCAAATCCTGACAAAGAGATTAGCATTTTTAAGAACAAGCCCATCAATTAAAACATACTTCATCACTATGGGGTTTCATTATCGATATAGAAAAAAATCTTCCATTTTTCTTTTTTAATTGCATTCTTATCATGCAGTTGGATTGTAATACAGATTTTCATTACAGGATGAAATGTGATGATAATACTGCAAAATCGTTTCAGCTAGTGACGGAATATTTATATAGCAAAAGTTGAACATGCAACCAGAATTAAAGTAAACCTCTACTGACAAATTCAGAAAAGCATGTGAAATCCCTCTCCTTCCTTTCCTCGCCCACATAAATATTGGCAGTTACAATATGGCAGAACAGTCTTGCATGGCCAGGTATTTAGTCTAAAGATTCCCTTTGGTTTCTTCTGGTTTACCCAGGTAATTTCTTTTAGCCAGACATTCCAACAGCTCTCTTAAATCAAAATGCTGAAAGTGCACCTCAGATTTTGGGAGAGTCCTCGAAAGTGGGACTTTATTAACTGTGCAAGTTGAGTACTATTGTGTACTACTAATAAAATAATAAAATTGATACCAGGCTAGATTAACAGGAGAATAACTAATTTTATATGTGTACACAGCAGAATCAGGACATGATGTTCAGATTGTAAAATGAAGCTCAAACAAATAATCAAACTAGGCATCTTTTTTATACTTTTTAGACAGAAAACCAATAAATTTATGATAAATTGGCAGGACAAATAAAGTTACTGCTCATTAGAAAGGAATCTAAGCAAGGATTGGGGATTCTTTAGGTCCTGAGGAATCTAAACAAAGTTTGGACTTGTGAAGTAAATTAGTAAAGGTGTAAAAAGTCTTGTTTGTGCCCGGTCCTGTCTCTTGATGTTCTAAAATTAAATTGGGGGTGACATTGCCTAATACAATTGTACGGGGACCCTTGCTTCTTTTCACTGCATGGTGAGGTTGTCTCTCACTCAGGAGCAGGAAGGGCACATGGGAGAAATGTCTCCTTACTTTAGGGGAAAAGGCAGGTCAGGGTTTTATTATGATACAGGCAGTCTTTTTAAAGTAACTTTAATTCATAATAATGAATATGCCATTGTGGGGTATCTTGGAGCAGGCTGCCCTGGTCCCCTACACTATAAAGGAAAAAAGACACTTTTCTAGAAGACAAACATCAAAATCTCTGCTCTTACTGCTCACTTAGGATTTCTAAGGGCTATAAGGACAAGTTCAAAGCAAGTTCAAAGTGTACTCCTTTGCATAAGTTTGAAATCATACATTTTCTTGGCTAAACAGGGGTAATGACAACACCCAAATGACTATGAACCTGATTGATCTATGGAGCTTCTGCTTGGGAAAAATATTCTGAAATCCGTAGCATCATTCAAAGTATAATTAAATTTATGGCTATGTTCTTGTGATAAATAAAGAAGATTCTGTCTGTTGCGTGCTTGTTATAAATGTATAACAGCACCAGAGAGACATGAAATCAATATCCTGAGAGTCTTATCAATATTGTTTGAGGTCCAGTGTCTGGGTCATGGTGGGGGCTCAATAAATGTTTGCTGAATAAAGGGATAAATTAAAGATTTTTTTCTAAAACATGCTGATTCCAACTCCATGAAATAGTAAAATTCTCCCTTTAAAAAATTACTTTACAACAGGTAAGGAAAGTGAATTCTAGGAACAGCTTAAGTAGTCAGCACTAGGAAAAACAAGTATGAAGTGGCAGAGTGGAGTTTTAATACCACATCAGCTGGATATGAATTCTGCATTTTTCCAAATGCCCAGGTTCTAAAATTATTCCTATGAGCCCTCTCTGTTCAAAACACTCATTTCTATGTTTTTCTCATTAAAAAACTGATGCTGGAGTATAGCAATGGACAGATTTTTATACAACAGTCAAACTGTATCATAAGCAACACTAATGTCAATTTAACCATTCAAGAGAGATGCAGAGAAAATGAGATTAAAGCATTTCCAAGGTCAATCCCATTTGACATAATGTTTGAGCAAGGATTAATGCCATATGTAGTTATGTAAATGTGGTGTTTAATCTCATCTCATGTCATATTCATCATATAGTACATGTATGTGTTGTATGCAATTATCACTTATGTGGTAAGGTTATAAATTTCTATAGTTTATCAAAAAGTTCACAGACATTTTACATCATTCTTATAACAACCATGGTTCAGAAATATAATCTCCACTTTAGGATAATAGTTTTGAGATTCAGAGAGCTTCAGATACTTGAAAAAGACATAAGTTAGCTTCTATGGGGTTTCAGAAAATCATTCCCCACATGTTCAGTGCTTCCCATCGTGATACATGAGAGATGTAATGGTATCACATTGTAATTTTACTCAGAAGACTAGATTATTAACATTGCAGTATTTGCATTTTTATAGGTAGGTGGATTTAGATGGTAGTTGGAACATTTAAAGGATTGGCCATTTCATACAATCCAATCCCTTAACTCAGGGTTAAGTCTGAGTTCTCTGTGTTTTAAGTAAATATAGTTTTGCCTAACATTAACTACTAGATCGTTAATTATGGGGTTACATTATTTTTTTACTTTTCTAATGAGTTACTTGAACATCCAAGTGATGTCTTTCTTGTCCACAGGCCTCGATGGTTGTATTAGAGCTTCTGAAAACATTGTGTTAAAAAGCTGAGGCTACGACTGATACATGTTTTCTTCAGTAATCTGTGATTATTCACCACTCATGACAAGTGCCTTAAATTCCCAATGTCTTTGCTTCAGACGGCATTCAACATCCCTCTGTCTGCAGATGTGGATTTGAGCTGCACTCTTTCATCTTTTTCTCCGCCCCTCTCAACATAGAGTAAGGGGAAAGGAAGCAGGGAACTGGAGCATTTAAGTGAGGGTATTTTTTCCAGGGGCCACACCATGGGTGAAAGTACTATCATATCCATTCTTTCTGTGTATCAACTTCCATCCAATTATCTTTTCAAAGTCTGTTGAGAGACAGGAAACCTTACACACAATTTCATGATGCCAGTAGGGGAGATCTTTCTTTCCCTAGAAAGGTACTTTTACCAAACCAGTTGCCTTCTCTCATGAGTTGTGCATCATGGTGTTTCTTTGCACAGAGGGTAGAGCAGATCCATCATACTCATCTACCAAATATGTATCAGCGTATAACCATTTAATTTTGCAAGAGCTATGCATACATTGTCCTACAGGAGTATCCGTCAGATACCACATTCACAGGAGAGTTCTAATATGCAGAAAAGCAGGAGTTCCACTGCCTGTAGGGTTAGAGACAAGCCTCACAGGAACCAAAGCCGAAGAGTTTTCTGCCTTTGCTGGCAGTCATTGTAAGTTTGAGTCAGCAACACGAAAGGGAGGGATGCCAGTTCAGTAAGGCCTTTTTCAAGGGTCACCCAGGTCAAAAGGGCAAGGAGTGAGCCTGAGATTACGGTAAATGTCTTTGATAATATTGTAAGACCTGTTGTGTGCTGCAGCATAGCTCCCACCGCCATCGTTGCTAAGCAATGCAGCATTCGCAAGTTTTAATTCTCTCATTTGCATTATCAGAGTATGTAAAGTGAGCTGCAAACAAGAGTTGGTGGTAAAACCAAAGCATTATAAAAATCCTCATTTGTAAACTAATGTACTATTTTTAGCTGTGCATTCCCAAACTAAGTAAAAGGAATACACCAGTCATAGTGGAAAAGTAATTAATTTTACACAGAAGAAATCCAAGTAAAGAAGTGATCTAAATTATAGAATATTTGGAGGGAGCAAAAATTTTCTCAAACATCATTCAGGGGAGTTTTGTTTTTGTTTTCAACTATACAAACTTGTGAGTTTATTAAAAAAGAATTTATTTATTTTATTTTTTAGAGAGGCAAAAAGAGAGAGAAAGAGAGGAAGAGAAATCAATGTGCGGTTGTCTGTCACATGCCTCCTACTGGTGACCCGGCTTGGGAACTGAACCTGCAACCCTTTGATTTGCAGGTTGGCACTGAACCACTGAGCCACACCAGCCAGGGCTACACAGGGAAGTTTTTATAATCTTTCTGGAAAGTCAGCTGGAATTTTATTTTAAAAAACTGATAAAATATTTATTATTGACCTTCAGATAATATGAATTTTCTCAGTTGACCATAAGGGAAAAATTAGAATTATATTCACATTTTAATGAATGATGCTGATGTTCTTCCCAGAATTACATATAGTAATAAAAAATAGAACTAATGTAAATATTGAAAAGTAATGTGTAAATAAGAGATATAATGATTTTATAAATGATTATCAGGCAAATGTCATATTTCAAAAATATTTATTGACAGGAGAACCATGATAATAGAGAAAAGAATACTTTACAGTAACATTTGGAAAATTAATATTATAAATAGCTCCATACATTATGTATGTGAGCATTCAGTTTTCTTTACATTCCCATATTTTCCAAAGCCTCTAATGAAAAACACTGTGAGGAATAGTAAAGATGCAGTAATTTCTAGAATACTTTTACAGGTTCACTTGATTGTGAGCTAGGTACATACTCATAAGAATGACTCCAATGTGCAAGAAACTAGAAATGTCACAGACTGTCAGCTCAGCATAAATATCTAGGAAACATAAATTCTGAGCAGTATTCTTTACTGTTATTTCTTTTAAAGGAAAAAAAGTTATTTTTTCTGGGTATTACCTTATTACAGTTTCTCATTTTTTACTGTCCAATAACCAATAAAGTCATTACTTAAGAGGATGACACTCTTAAGTGTTTAATTACCTAAATGTTGTCCATGCATTGTTCTTTTCCTTATTGTTGTTCTATTACAGTTGTCCCTGTTGTTGTCCCCCGCCCACCCCCACAGTCAGGACGAGTAGTCAGGTCCAGGACACAGATTGGAACAGATTATGTACCTCCCGCTAGATCCCAAAGCAACTGTTTGATTTATTCTGGCTTCACTCAAAAGAGAACATGTAATTTAGGTAATACCAGTTGAAAGAGGGACCCAATATTCAACCAGAATAATTATAATTTGGTCACGTTTTTACAGGGACACAGTAAGGTGAGTGCTAAAATCAATTTGGGGTAGTATCATTAAACCTAAAATTGGAACTCAAAGTGAGGAATAATCTGACACATTCTGAAATATTAAAAATATGATCATATGAGAAACTAGTTTTATTAGTTTGAACTCATTCCTGGAATGACATTTTTCACTGTCCTTCCTAGTAGTATAAAATCATCTTATTATAATTATTTCAGGGTAGTGGCTAAGAGGTAAAAATATGTAATATGATAAAATGCACACACATATCTTAAGTATTACTGTATCATTTAGGATAACATTGGATTATTCTGGGTAACATCTGCATAAAGTTAAGTTTTTGTTATTAGAAAAATATACTGACTATACTTGCTAGTAGCCATGCTTTACTTATTGTAACAGTATGAAATTAATATTCATACCCTTGTATTTAGTTAAGTTAAAAATAGGTAGTACAGGATGAAAATTTATCAGCATAATTTTTATTATAATTGAGAGACTGAAAAGTGTTTTATGTATTTCCTTTGTTTAAAGGTCATTTGTGAAACACAACTGAGGGATAGAATATGCTAGTCTCCCATTTCCAAATTGATATTAGCAACCTAACCCTCAAAGCGATTGTGTTTGGTGACGTAGCCTTTTGAAGGGAATTAGGTCATGAGGGTGAAGCCCTCATGAATGGGTTTAGTGCCCTATAAGAAGCCAAAAAGAACAGACTTTTCTCTTTCTATTATTTGAAAACAGTGAAAAGAGTGCTGTCTATGAACCAAAAAGTAGGTCATCACCAGACAACAAAAACTGTCAGTACTTTCATCTAGACGATCCAACCCCCACAACTGTGAAAAATAAATTTCTGTTGTCTATAAGACACACAGTCTGTAGTATTAAGTATAGAAGCCCTAATGGACTAAAGTGGTTGCTCATTATAACAGTTATTTCCAAAAATGGAGACAGCATAGGAGGTTGCATCACAATCTCCAATGGAAGAAGGATTCAATTTGAAAGTGCAAAAGACGCAATATCATTTTGATATATCATACGTAAATGTATTCTCCTGTCCCTGGAGAGTGGTATTTTAAATAGTGAATTCAAACCCCTAAGAAAGAAGTAACTAATTTTCTCTTAGATCAAAACTTAATGTATAGATGTATTTTAAATAGACACCCAAATATGAAACAAGAAATTATATCACAAAATTAACACACTTGTCATATTTAATAGACCAAAAATAAAAGTAGGTGATTAGTTTTCTTTATATTTTTCATTCCAATTATACACTTATCTAAGGATATATACTATATATGTATAGATAATACACATAGATTTATGTAGAGCTACACAAAGACAGAATGACAGAGAATTGGAGAGTTAGAAGACAGGGGCTGAGAGAAAAAGATACAAAGAAAAACAGAAAAAAAATGTTTCCCTGTATTGATAGATTTTCCCTGAGAAGACCCTCTCGTTTATTCTTCTTATTCATGAATTCATTCACTCAACTCATTTATTGTTAGCTTATTAACTCTATTGTAATTGATGTTAGGATTTTGGAATATAATGAATAAAATTTTACTTTTGACATCAATACATTACTTATAGTTCTGAAAATCAATGTGCAAATACAAATTTCAAACATTGACAAACTCTTTAAATTATCCTAACAAAATAGGTCATAATTTAAGTATTTACTTATATAAAATCTGCTACATATTTACAACTATATGTATATACATATAAAGTTCAACATAATCTTTCCATTTTTGTCAATTCTGATTCTCATATTTTTTAAAATTTACATATAGTTAGGACTTCTATATGTTTGTGGCTAAATGTAGAGATTAATGATCATTTTCCCCTGTTCAAAATAATGGTATATATATTTTTTAAAGCTAACCTAAGGTAGAATTTTGGCAAAATTATATGCCTATGAGTGCCAGTTAACAAGTTATTACCTCCTCAGCTCAAAATCCAAATTTGATTGCAAGACTAAAAATGTTGATCTGGTTAATTTCTAGTGATTAATTTTGTTTCATATCTCTTACTCTAGACAAATCATAAAACAGTGACAATGAAACAATCATTTCCATACTTCCAATTTTTAAAGGATTATTGACAAACTGAGTAGATCCTGACAGTGGGGAAACATGTGGAAATCATGATACATGTTTGGGTGAACTCAGACTCTTTCAATGGAAACTTAGAAGACATTATTATCTTTAAATATTTGACAGATTATTACATGTCTGACGAATAGTTTTGTCATGTAATCAATTAATAATGGGTATAATTTAGAGAAAGACAAATGTTGCCGTAGTAATAAGGAAAAAGTTCTAAGAATTGGTGGGGTTTGAATGGAGTAATAATTTCTCTGTCATTAGAAATTAAGTACTGGTGCCTGCTCTTTTTGTATATTAGTGAAGGAAAATTTGTATTGTGGAGTAAACACCATCTATAATTATTTTGAACTCTGAAAGTCATGAATCTTTGTATCTCTAACCATAATGTGATTGATAATTATTATTGAAAGTTTGTGAAGGATTTTAATCTCTAACTTTCAAGGAGTGTGTATATTATTTTCAAATTTACATTTATATTAACATTTATATATTTCTTGTAATCGTTTACAGTTATATAGGTCAGTGGTAAAAAGCAGGATGTTTATTCAAATGTAGTTTTGTTGCCTGAAGCCACTTCACCCGAAATGTACTGGGGTTCAAATAACAACAAAACCAGAACCAAAAATTCATATAGGCTTGAAATAATAGGATATTGCCTAGAAATGCAAAGCTTCTCTCCCTGAATATTATAATCTCAGTATAAGCTCACATACACAATTGTTTTTCTATAATTACTCCACAGTATTCTGTTATCTTTATTGGAAAAACAGACACTGACAGAGCTCATCAGACATGTAAGTGAATGCCTAATGTGTTTGCTAGCAATTCAAGCACGAGAGCGTTTGACTAAACTTTAGAAGTAATTTAAGGATACTGACAATGAACGAAGCTGGCATCTGTCCCAGGGACTGGAGTGATATGAGAGCTTCAATGAACACAATCAGTCAGGAAACTGGCTTCACTCTTTATTCTTGCCACTTGTATCATTTTAAATTCTTGTATCATTCTTGGGTATCGATGCATTTCTAACTTTTATGGAAATGAACTCTCTTGTGATTCATCAACAATATTGCCCTTAAATGTCCTTTAAAGTTCTTTTCTATTATATCGTCAAATTCAGAAGTTGAGCACTTTTTTCAGTTTTATGTATGCGTTTCATTAAGTCGGCCTGTACTAAATTAAGCAGGTAGAGATGCCAAGTTGCTCGATACCAATAGCAAATTTAATCATTCAGAACTCACAATATATGTTAAAATTGTATTATATGCATCCATAGATAATTATTTATCTATATGAATATTCAATTAACCTTCATTTAATGCCTCTCAAATGTTGAGTACTGATTATACAGAAGTCAAAATAATGTTTTTGTCTTTTCCCCCAGTGGAAAATCTCATCTAGTTTGAAAAGTCAACTTGAAAACAGGGGTAGAAGATTTATGGCGTAAAAGAGCTTTGGAGTTATGAAGAGGTATGGAGCCAATGTCAGGCCAAGATGTCGTTTAAGCAGATTTTATACAGAGTACTAGGAAAAGAAATAGGGTAGAAGATAAAATATTATGCATGCAGAAAGTATGACTACATTTAGCCTGATAAGGTTGGAGTCTGATGTAGAAGTGAGAAAGTGACATAAGATGAACTTGGCAAAGAACAAGACCAGAAACCCTATTACTTGTTCCCATCTTTATACAGGGACCAACTAGTATTTTAATTTATGTTATGAAGAGAAACAGTCATCTACATTTAAGTTCTTTTTTATCTTTCTATGTGTCAGAATCATTGCAGAACAGATGATGCACTCAATTTGAATAATATGAAAAATGTTTTTAAAAAAGAGACTATTTAAAGTTGAAGATGAAGGTTAAGTGCAACCATTGAGACAATGGTTGTCTCAGAAGGCCAGTGTGATGCAGGGTAAGCATGGCAGGGACCTTCAAGTGAGGCACACAGGCAGTCTCAGGGGTAAAGCTGGGGAATGCATAACCCAAAGTAGCCCTCTGTCTTCTCATCTATTTCTTAACGGTGCTACTCATCTCCCTGCCAGCCAAACCCAACGGGAAACCAAGGGATCAAGGGTCTATTGACCATAATAATCCACATCTACTGCGTAGTGAGGGTGGAAGATGGCAGAGAGTGATCTGGAGGATCAAAGAGAAGGTATCAAGCACACTATGTGAAATCAAAATCAACAAGAACTTTGAAATTTGCCTTATAAATTTCTCTATTATCCTTGCTGAAGTATATAGGCAGAGTTAAAAAAAAAAATTGAACTTTATTCTAGCATGAATAGGGTTCATTGAGGCTTTTCCCGAAACAAGAGGGCATGATTAGATCTGTATGTAAAAGTCATTGTTCATAACTTATCTAATGTGGAGGGTAGATGAGGATAGAAATCTACTGGTAGTCAATAGTCCAAACGAATAAAAATCAGTATATGAATTATGTTAAGAAGCAACGTTGTGTTTGTTTCTGAGTGAGAGTGCATCTGTGGAAAGGGCAATGGTGTTAGTAAACTAGGAAATTAAAATGCATTTCAAGAATTCATTTTGGAGTTACTGGCTATACCACTGACTTAAATTCAGGGAAAGGAAAGCATTTAGTTCTTGGGGAGATGCAATTAAATTCAGCTGTGATGATGAATTAGAGATGGGTCAGCAAATTCAGATGGGGATTAGTGATAAGCAGTCAAAAACGTGTATATAAAGGTGAAAGTAAGTGTTTGAACTACATACAGAAATTGAACTTGAAATAATAAGGACAGATAAGATTGATGAGGTAGAACCACTATAAAGATAAAAGGGTCATATCTAAGCCATTTACATTTTCATATTTACTAGACACTTTAAATA